>PVJS01000156.1:0-14174 GCA_004027185.1 Glis glis | reverse complement strand
CGACCGACCATATGATCCAGCTGTATACCACTCCTTGGTATTTATCCAAAATAATCAAAGTCAGCATACTGTAGAAATACATGCATACTAATGTTTATTGTAACACAAGTGAATACTAGGCTGATTCCAAATCATGGAATCAGCCTAGGTGTCCTTCGGCAGATGAGTGGTAGAAAATGTGGTGTATATATATATGTAATGGAGTTTTATTCAGCCATGAAGAACAATGGAATTATGTCATTTGCAGGAAAAATGGATGGAACTGGAGATCACAGGGAAATAAGTCAGAGAGAAAAATATTGTGTATTTTCTCACATATGCGAATGCCAGAAGGAGACAATAACAACAAAAAGAAACTCCATGAAATTAAAAAGGAGACAGGGGGTAGAGGAAAAGGATTAGGGTGATAGAGGAGGGGAGGGTGGAGGAGTATTGGGGAGCAAAATTGATCAAAATATGCTTTATGTATGCACAAATATGCCACATTGAAACTCACCATTCAGTATAATTAATACACACCAATTTGAAAGAAGAACACTATGCGATTGTTTTAATTACAATTATATCTTTAAAAATGTACAGCATATCTGGAATCTGAAGAGTATTTTAACCGGTGGAAGCCTGATTATTTATAGATAATGTTTGGGAAAACAAATCCTTCTCTCACTTAGAAGTTGTCTCCTGGCTCTCATGTACCTGACTCGGGTCTGATCTCTTGTACATTCCTAAGAGAAAAAAGAGAATTTAATCTTTATTCATGAACTTCTTTCTTTCTCTGAGGAAATGAAAACTTTTAAGAAGAACTGAAATGGGTCCTGTCTTTGGGGGCTGCTCCAGTGAAATGAATTAGGGTAGTAGCTATTAACTGGAACACCGAGGCCCCTGCCTGGGAAGGGAACCCAGCAGAGGGGTCAACCCTCAGCAAAGCAGCCTGCCGCCATTTTCTTTTACAGAAGTTGGCATTCAGAGCGGTGGTTGGTAAATGGCCCCTCCGCATTAAAGACACTGAGATAGGGGCAGAGGCCACTGTCCTAGAGCCTGGCGGAAGACAGACTGGCCACCTCAGAGGTGGAAGACACCCGTGAGGGCAGGTCCTTGGGAGGCCAGGAAGGGGGCGAGGTCTCCTGCTCTGGCGGGGTCCTGGAGTTCCCACGGCTGCTGGAGCTCATCGCGTGACCAGGAGGCCATGTTTACCGGGTCTTTGGGGGCTGCTCATGAACTCAGGGGGCTGCTATGCTGGGGGCCACTGAGGCCGCAGAGTGGGGAAGCGGCGACTGGAGTGATTGGCTACCGAAGCCCAGCAAGGGCTAGGTCTCTTGGACATGTCAAGCAGCAGATTGTCCATGGAAAAGGAGCCTGCAGGGAAGAGGTGGGTGGCCAGCGAGGAGCGGCAGGGGTGCCTGAGCTGAACCCAGCACTGTGGGATGAATTCACCATGTACACAAAGGAAAGCTTTCCCCCAAGTCCTAACCACAGGTGAAGCCCTGAGCCTGCCTCAGCCATGCTAGTATTCATGCCGAAGCTGCTGCAGGATATACTGCTGGAGCCTCGACCCGAGGACAGCAGCAGGGGTGTCTCATCGCGTCTCACCACGAGGGCTCCAGACAGCTTCAGTAAGAAGGATGGATAAATTAATGGATGGATGGGTGATGGATGGATGAACAGAAGGATAAATGGATGGATGGATGAATGGATGGATGGATGGATGGATGGATGGATGGATGGATAAATGGATGGATGGATAAACGGATGGATGGATGGATGGATGGATGGATGGATGGATGAATGGATGAATGGATGGATGGATAAACGGATGGATGGATGGATGGATGGATGGATGAATTTTTTTCAGTTGATGAACAAATGAGGATCAGAGAGGTGAAGTTTATAGTCAGCTCCTGCCCCAGAAAAGCTACAAACTTGCTGTTGATGATACCTCTGTTTTTGGTGTGGCATTGGGTTGTGAATATATATATATGTATATGCAGAGTGTGTGTGCGCGCGCATGCGTTTGCTGTTGAACAGCACACATGCGCTGTTCAACGATGCTCCCTTGCGGGTCCTCCTTAGGGCTCCTGCTTCTCACCATCTTCCCTTAGGAATGGCGCCAATGCCCCTCACTCCACGCAAGCCCTCCTGCTCTTCCTCGCCACCCGTGCAGCGCTCACGCGCCCCCAGCGCAGACCCGCTCAGTTGAGTCGCACCTTCTCCCTGGGCATTTTTCTGTGCAACTGGAATAATAGGCAATCAGTACATTGGGCGCAGCACTTCAGGAGGAACCCCCAGGAGAGGCTGGCCTGTACCACACCTATGTTTAACTATTTTAATGACTGCCTCTGGGTATAGCCTTTGCTCATTTAAATATCTTCTTCATATAGCTGATGCTTATCTACTATATAATAATACTTAAATATAGTTGATGAATAATGCTCACTTAAATATAATTTAATAGATGTCATAATATCAGAAAATGCGTACCTTTATTTTTTTATTTTTGTGTTTGGACTGCTTCAACATGTCCTTGGCATGCACGTGACATGTCATTCAGCAGGCCATCAAGGACAGACATGAAGGTGAGCACCTGTTCTCAGCCGCATCAGCAGCAGCCGTGTGGCGAGGATGTCCTTACTGGCTTTCTTTGTGGAGCTGCATGGCAATATGTCGGAGGTGCATTCCAGGACAGAATTGCTGGATAGAGAGGGTCATGTGTCTGGCTCCATTGTGTATCGCTTTGCCTAAGCAACTGTGTTCTGTGAAGGCCGTTCTCTCTAGCAGTCCACGAGGAGCCTTGCTGTGTCTCCTCCTCTCTGGAACTTGCTGTCATCTAACTCGAAAAACATCGGGTATAATGTTTTACTGCCTCGTGGTTTTGATTTTTGCATTTCTAATTTCTAGCGCATATGAGCTTGTCTTTAAATACTTGTTAGCTATTCAGTTCTATGAATGGCTAATTCTTATTCTTTGCCAATATTCTAATGGGTTGGTTTCTTGATTTTTCCCCCCATTTCTTTTCATGAGTTTCTTAACCGTGCCAGACCTGAAACCCTTGTAAGTTTTGGAGACTAAAAAATTCTTTTCTCTCAGATCTCAGTATTTCTGCAAAGTGGGATTCACTTTAGGTTCTGGTCTGAGTTGTTTTATGGTCTTCCTTCCTTCCTTCCTTCCTTCCTTCCTTCCTTCCTTTCTTCCTTTCTTTCTTTCTTGTAGTGCTAGGAATTGAACCCAAGGACATCCTACCTCTGTGCTATACCCTCAGTCCTTTTTTATTTTTATTTGGAAACAGGGTCTTACTAAGTTGCTGAGGGTCTTACTAAGTGCTGAGGCTGACCTCGAACCCATGAGCCTCTTATCTCAGCCTCCCAAGTACTGGGATTATAGGTGTGCACCCCCACACCTAGCCTCACGGTATTTCTGACACCATTTGTGTGTAGGTTTTGCCTCCAGACCAGCCAATTCCCTGACGCCAGCTGGGTGACCTACCATTCAGCTCAACTACATTGAGCTAGCCTCAGATTCCACAGGTTTGGGGGCTCAGTCCTAGAACACTGCCCTCATGTCCAAGGGCATTGCAAGGCACCCACACTTCTGTCCAACCTGGGTACAAAGCTAGGGTTCCCATGACTCCTCTTCGGGTTTGATAATCTGTAGGAGTGGCTCCCAGACCGAGGAAAACACCTGACTCACTATCAAGGTTTATAACAACATAATTCAGGAGCGGCCAAGTAGAAGAGATGCGCGGGCAAAAAATTGGGGAGGCGGCAGTGGGACCCTTCCATGCCCTCTCCTGGTGCACCCCGCCCCAGCACTCTAGGTACCCTGGACCCCGCAGCTCCCAGAACCCTGACATTTAGGGTTATGGGGGGTTCATCAGACAGGGATGACTGATTAAATCACTGGCCATTGGTAACTGAGGGGCTCAACCCTGCCCCCTCACAGATGATGGAGCTGCTGCGATTGCCAATGCTCTGATCCCTGGCTGGCTCCGCTGGCAAGCAGATCCCCCCCTGAAGCTCTCTGGGGGTCCATCCAGAGTTACCTCACTAGCAAAAGCTCCAGTACAGAAGATGTTCCTAACACCCCAATCATGAAGCACAGAATCATCCAGAAAATACTAAGGGATTAGAAACTTGGTGCCAGGAACTTAGAACAAAGACCAAATACATATTTCTCAGTAGCACACCTGGTACATGCTAAAATGTTTGTGGCAGGTACAGATTCTAGGTTGAACTTTTAGACTTCCAGCACTCTGGGGAAGTGGCCTCTTGTAGATCGGGCCCCGAGAGTGGCCATTCACTGAGCATTCCTCATGCACCCTCAGCTCTTTGCTTCTGACCAGCTGTGGCCTCATGAGAGACACAAGGGTCATGCAGACAATGGAGATGTACCAAAGAGGACCTGAGGGTGTAGCTCGGTGGTAGAGCACTTGGCTAGCTTGTAGGAAGCCCTGGGTTTGGTCCCAGCACTGCAAAAGGGGAAAAAAAAAAAGTACAGAAGAAAAATCAATGCAAAGGAACATGATCACGTGAAACTCCACCCCTTGAGATGGGCCCTACAGGCCTATTTGATTTCTCTCTCCCCAGCCACACAGAGGGGCACACTCTCCTGGTCTCCCCCACCTTGCAAGAGCTCCCCCTGGGCTCCTTCTGCTAGATGCTCCTCTCTTTCCTATATCTGCATGTTAGGATACCCAGCACCCAGTCCTGGCACCTCTTCCCTATCTAGACTTACTCCCAGGCAACCTCACTCAGTCCTGTAGGCACAGGGCCATCTGGATGCCGGATAGATATGTGCTGTCAATCTGCTCTCCTCTGGGCTCCCATTGGTACATCCAATAGCTGCCTTGACCCTCTGCTTGATAACTAATAATGGCTTCAAATTTGCATGTGAAAAATGTCATTCTTTGCTCTCCATAGCCAACTGCTTCCCTTCCTGTCTGTCTTTCCCATCTCAGTCAATGGTAATTGCATTCTGTCAGTTACTCGGGCCAAATTCTTGGAGTCATTCTCAAATCTTTTTCTTCTCTCCAATATCACATCCTATCCCCAGCAAATCCTGTGAGCTCCGTCGCTGGAACCCATCCCGAACGCGTCTGCTTCCTACTTCCTACACCAGCATCATCTTAGCGAGAGCCAGCTCGATGTCTCGCTTGGATCCTACAGGAGCAGCCAGTCTGGTCTCTCTTCTTCCATCTTGCTTCCTCTTCCCGTTGCGCTCAGTCCTCCACACCCTAGCCAGAAAGATCCTGCTAGAACATTAACCAGACACCATCCGCACTGTCCTTCTCTAGGAACTCCAGAATCTTCCAGCCACACTGAAATCCCGATCCAAGGCCCCCATGATGTTGTTCCTGGCCTCCTTTCCAACCCCATCTCCTACTTCCTCTTTCCTTCGTCACTCCACTAAACTCTGGCTTCTGTTCCTCAAACGCCAAACCCATTCCCATGTGAGAGCCATTGCATTTATTACTGCTTCTGCCTGCACCATCAGTATGAACACCCTCACCTCCTCCCGGTTTCTGTTCCAATGTCCTTCGCAGAGAGACCTTCCCTGACCACCCAGCTAGAGCAGGAACTCTAACATACACATTTCACATATCATGCTCACTGGCCTATCCCAGGCTCCTACAAGAAGTCGGGTCCATAACGGGCGTTTTCATAAATGTTAGTTGAATGCATGTATAAAAGCGACATGATTCTGTTTCAAAATCTTACAATGGAGTTGGGAGAATGAGTCATGCACTCATTCAACTAATTGGGGATTTTGTTTCAAAGGAGCGTAAACAAACGAGCACCAATTAACACAGGAAAGAGTTTATCACAGACGGTGCGAATTCATCAGAGCCGCTCATGTAGAAATGCAAATGGGTGTCCCTGGGAGAGTCTGAGCAGGAACTGGAGAGACTCCCACACCCCTCCGCTGATCGCCTCTGCTCTGGGTGCCTGCCTCAGCCGCCCTGTCCCTGCGGACCAGTTCCTCCCACCCCACAGCCTCACAGCCAAGCAAACCCAGCAATCTACAGAGAAACCGACTTCTTTCTCAAACTCGGGCCTCTAGGGAGGAACTACTGCTGGGCCAGTTGGTTTCTGATGCCCCGCAGTGCCAGATGACAGAGCCCCTTTGCCCTAGAAAGCTACCCTGGGCTCCATCACAGACAGTGGGAGACCGTGCAGGGGCTCATGGGACCTTGGCAGACATTCCTAAGACATCTATGACCCCTTTAAGTGACAACACCAAGCACCCTCTGACGTGGTTGGCATTGTGTGTTTTCCCTCCGTTAGACTGTCAAACCCCCGTCTCTGTACCCCAGAACAGAGAACCCCGTGTTGAACGGCGGTTTCCCCACTACTCTACTGTATCCTGGCTGGTGTGTCTACAAAGTGGCTTGAGCAGAGAAGAAAGTTTGGTTGATGTCAAGATAAGCAACTATTTGTCTTTTCTTTTTGAGAGAAGCCCCGCACCGCAGCAGGTTTTAAACAGCGTTTTATTTAGAAGCGATGCGCTCGGGCAGCGATTCCTGTGGTCTGCTCTTCAAAAGCTGTTCTCTGGCTTTCTTCCTCATGTTCAATCTTAACTTCTGCTCCTTCCAATGTATCCCTGGCCTTCACACTGCTTCAAGTAAATGCAAGTGATGGTTGGGGGTTTTTCTTTTCTTTTTTTTTTTTTTTGCGGTACCGGGGATTGAACGCAGGGGCGTTCTACCTCTGCGCTACACCCCCGGCCCTATTTTTTATACTTTATTTTGAAACCGGGTCTCATGAAGTTGCGGAGGGCCTCACTAAGTAGAGAGAGAGAGAGAGAGAGAGAGAGAGCGAGCTGAGGCTGGCCGCGAACCCGGATCCTCCGGTCTCCGCCTCCCAAAGTACTGGGATTACAAGTGTGCGCCACCACGCCTGGCTGGTTGGGGGTTTTTCTCAGGAGCTCATCCGAGGTTGGAAGCAGGGGAGAGAGGAGCTGCCTGGGGCAAAGCTGATGAGCTGCCGGAGGCCCCTGGGAAAGAAATCGTCTCACCATGGCTGACCTGGGCAGAAAAAGTAAGGTCTCATCTTGGAGAAAGTTTGCAGTTCTTTTAATAAGGGCTATTTCCTTCTGCCTTTTGCACTTGTGTCAAATGCGTATTTTTCTAGCACGTTCCTCCTCATATTGTTTGTGATGCTTCCTTAACAACTGCTGGTATTTCTTAGGGGCTTCATATTTCATGGGTGCAGTAGTCCCCCGTTATCCACAATCTCACTTCCAAGGCTTCGGTTACCTGCAATCGACCAAGATCAACCAAGAACCAAAAATACCAAATGGGAGATTCCAGAGATCAGAAATTCATGAGCTTTAGATAGCTCGCCATTCTGAGTAGCCGGATGAAACCTCACACCATTCCACCCCGGATACGAATGGTCCCTTTGTTCAACGTATCCACGCTATATATCTGATTTAGTTTATACCTGACCAAGTAGGTCAGGTCTGAGAGTAAGAATGGAGCCACTCTCATGCAATCTAAAGTACAAGAACATTTAGTAAGAGAAAGGAGAGAGGTATATACACCACAAGGTCAGGGGGAACCGCCATGTCTAGGTCGGGCTGCGAGGTCCCAGTGGCAGTCTCTCTGGAGTCCCAGCTGCGATGACCTGTCCTGGGTAGTGTGTCCACTCCAGGGGTGAGACTCCGAGAGATGCCTGGGTCTGACTCCCTGTCATGGGGACGGTTGCTAAGGCAGGACATTACTGCATCAACCTGCCGATGGAAGCCCGAGGTGGCTAGCTGTGGGCCACTGGCCAACAGTCTCAAGAGAACCAACATCTCGAAGTTCCAGTTTCATGAGCTCGGTATGGCATTAAAGCCATGTAATCTCATGTACTTGGGTACATTAGATTAGCAAAACAAATAACTGGATAAAAACAGGATGGGGTTTTCCAACCCAGGAAAAACAAGCTGAAGAAGTTGAAGAGGAGGTCCAGGGGGATGACACACCTCTATATGCATGACAATTTCCTACCTGTCTGTTAGCCACTTAGTAGCCATCTTGGTTAGGAGATCAATTATGGTGGTATCACAGTGATTGCATTCAAGTAACCCTTATTATACTTAATAATGGCACCAAAGCAGTTTGGCATGGTGGTGCACCCCTGTAATCCCAGTACTTGGGAGGCTGAGTCCGGAGGATCGTAGGTTTGAGGCTAGCCTCAGTAACTTAGCGAGATCCTCAGCAACTTAGCAAGACCTTGCTTCAAAAATAAATAAATAAAAAGGGCTGGGGGTTTAGCTCAGAGGTAGAATATCCCTGGGTTCAACCCCCAGAAATAATAAATAAATAAACAAATAAATATTAGTTAATTAAAAATGGCCCCAGAGCACAACAGTAGTGATGCTGGCAATCTGAATGTGACAAAGGGGAAGTCATCAAGTGGTCCCTTTAACTGAAAAGGTACAAGTTCTCTACTTACTAAGGAAAGAAAAAATCCTTATGGCGAGGTGGCCAAGATCCACAGTAAGAATGAACCTTCTACCCATGAAATTGTAAAGAAGGAAAAAGGACTACTTTTTCCTTGCTACTTCTCCTGCAAACGTTAGCAGCACAGTCAGGACAGGAATGCATTCCCTCTGTGACTGGAAGACAGGAAGAGAAGACATGTTCTGTGTTTTGCAGCATGAAGCGTTGAGCCCACACAAAGGCTTCAGCATGGGATCGCGGGCTTAAGAGGCACGGAGCAATTTAAGGCATTTACGGAGTGCTTACACAGATGCCGGAATAGGGTTGGATGGAAAATATACAAGAATTGCCGGAGAGGCTGTTAGACATTATTGCTAATCTCTTACTGTGCCTGACTTCTAGATTAAACTTTATTGCAGGCACTTAGGTATAGGAAAAACATGGTATATGTTGGGTTTGGACTGTTGTTTCCAGTATGCATTAAGGGTGTTGGAATGGATCTCCTGAGGATAAGGGAAGACTGCTGTACTATTAAAAGCATCATACAAACCAGGCATGGTAGCGCACGCCTGTAATCCCAGTAGTTGGGAGGCTGAGACAGGAGGATTGCAGGTTCCAGTCTAGTGTGAGCAACTTAGTGATACTCTCCGAAACCCTGCTTCAATCAATCAATCAATCAATCAATCAACCAACCAATCAAGGCTGGGGTGTAGCTCAGAGGTAGACTGCCTCTGGGTTCGATCTCCAGTACCACACACACACACACACACACACACACACACACACACACACACACAATTCATATGTATATCATCTATTATATATCATGTTGAAGTTTCCTAAGCCTGCAAAGAAATATTTTTACACACGAAGCAGTTAAGAAACATGCCCGGGATCCTATCGCAGGCAGCAGAAACAAGATCCAAAGAGGGAGTTTGATCTCCACTCCTGATTCCGCCCTGGTTTTGCTACACGCATGCCGGTGACCCAAGAAAATTGCTGTGGGTATCAGTTCTTTGCTACGGGGTGACGAGGACTCTTTCTCTGTCTGACTCTGACTTTTCATGTGTGCGTGCCTCTGTCAAGAGGGTTTTGATTCTTCTCTGGTCCAGTCTGCCCACGGGCCCTTGGAAGCTTCTGGTCCCCCTTCTTTGCTCTCGGAGATACAATAATGGTGGATAGATATCATCGTACATTTGCGGATCGGGCAGCAGGTTGCCGTACTTTCCCTGTACGGCATTTCCAGTTCCTTCTTAACCTCTGCATCTAAGTCTGTAGTCCCCATGCTCAGACACGCCAGGTCTGGGCTTGTTCTCTCCTTCCCCAGCCAGGATGAAGTTTCCTCCATCCTCAGCCTCCTGAGCAGCGGGGACTGCAGGTGTACGCCACCACACTTGGCCATAATATTCTCTTAAATATTCAATTGCCTCTTTTATGTCTCTATCCTACCCCTGCCTCGCTGGGTACAGGGTCCCTTCACCCTCCCACTCTTCCACACAACCCCTGCTACGTGGGAGCTCCGGCCTCCAGACTCGCAGTGTAGGTAGCTCTTCCCTTATCTGCTTACTTTCATTCAGTAATTAGTTAACTAAGGTTTTCTACCCAAGTAGAAACTTCTTGACCCAATTTTTAAAAAATAGACTTTTTTTTTAAAAGAAGAGTTTTAAGTTTAGAGAAAAATTGAGCAGAAAGTAAAGAAAGTCCCCACATACCCCACATACTCTCTCAGCCCCTTCTCCTGGTTTCCTCCTCCTTAACAGCCTGATTCCTGTCATATGTTTATTATGATTTGGTCAGAATTTACTTTTGCCGTTTATTTGTGTTGTTGATTTTTTCCTAGCTGTTTCAGGTGAATGCTTGGTTCCTTTGTTTTTAATAATCTTGGTTTGTGATAAATGCTTATGTTTCAGTCGGCATTCCTCCTCACTGTGACCTAAATACCTCATGACCACAACTGAGAGGAAGAAAGATTTATTTGGGGCTGATGGTTCTAGTGGCTTCAGAGGTTGCAGTCCATGTTAGACTGTCACATCTGCAGAGCTCAGGGCATGATGGTAGAAAGTGGAGAGAAAGCAAGTTGAGGGGACACGGGACATATATAGTCCCCAAGGCCACACCCCAGTGATCAACCTCCTCCTGGCACACATATCTGCCTACCTTACCACCCAATAAATCCAGATTACTGATCCATCCGTGGATTTATTAGAACCCTCAGGATTTCTTATTTCACCTCTGAACATTTTTACATTGTTAATTCGTGAGCTCTTCAGGGGACATTCACTATATAAACGATAACCGCTTACAAGACTCAGCAAATCCCTCTCTGCGTTGTGTTGGATGATACACCAGTTTTGCCATGTGATGTGCTCAGCATTGCTCACTCTGCCTTATAATTTCAGTTTTGATTTTTATCTTAAAAAAAAAGAGTGAGTTAGAAGAGTATTTCAATTTTTTTTCCAAGGGACAGATAGTTTTTTGGTTATCCTTTTGTTGTTAATTTATATTATATTATGATCATAAAATGCATCATATTATTTCTGGCTTTTGAAGTTTATAATTTTTCATGGTTTAACATATGGATAGCTTTTGTTTATGATCTATAGTTATCAGGGAAAATTGTGTTTTTGTTTTGAGGGTAAAGTCAAAAACTTTTTGTGTGTGTGTGGTACTGGGGATTGAACCCAGGGGCATTCTATCTCTGAGCTACACCCCATCCCTATTTTTTATTTTTATTTTGAAACAGGGTCTCACTAGGTTGATGAGAGTCTCGCTACTTTCTAAGGCTGTCCTTGAACCTGCAATCCTCCTGTCTCACCCTCCTAAGTACTGGGATTACAAGCATGTGCCACCATGCCAGGCATAAAGTCAAATATTTGTGTGTATATGTGTGCATGTATGTATATATACACACAAAGCATACACCTGTGTATGCATGTTTGAGTGTATCTGTAAGCTTGTAGTTACGCGTTAAAACTTGTTAACTTAATTGTATCCTTACTTTTAAACCCTTTAATTCAATTTCTAGAAGAGAAACATTTTTAGAATTCCATTATGATTATGAACTTGCCAATTTCCCTCTGTCTTGCCGCCCATCATCTCTATCTATTTTGTCTTACATATCTCTAAGTTGTGCTGCTAAATGATCAAGGATCATTACTTTTAAATCTTCTTCAGTGAATTAAATTTCTCTCAAATGAAATTAGCTTTTTGGTCTCACTTATTGCTTTCTCTTTTAATTAAATGTTGTCTGTTTATTACTATAGCTATTTTAATTTCTTACAACCTGCATAGGATCATTGTTTTTCCATTCCTATACTTCAACAAGTCCATCTTTATAGATGTTTTTGATAGGTTTGTTTTGAAATAGCTTATATATAGAGTACATCTGGATTATGTTCGATTTTTAGCCCACCTTTTAATATGCAAATTTAATTTCTTCATATTTATTTTTATTATTGATGTGCTTTAACTAATTCTTTTCATTTTACTTTTTTCTATTTAACATATTTTCTTACCTCTTTTCTTTTGTTCCCTCCCCCCCCCTTTTTTGTGGTACTGAGAATTGAGCCCAGGGACATTCTACCTCCAAGCTACACCCCCAGCCCTATTTTTTATTCTTTATTTTTGAAACAGGGTCTCACTAAGTTGCAGAGGGCCTCACTAAGTAGCTGAGGCTGGCCCGCGAACCTGCGCTCCTCCAGTCTTGGCCTCCCAAATACTGGGATTACAAGCATGTGCCACCATACCCAGCTTCCTTCTCTCCCTTTAAAAAAGTGTTTCGTTTCATGGTAATTTCACTGTGTATCATCTTCCCTGTCCCCACCCCTTCCTGTACAGTAGTTCGCAAGACATGCTTCTTATCTTCTTAACTCTTCAGCACATATATTTAAATGTGATGTGCTTTCGACTGTGAAGTAAATCATCGCCCACACCCTGCCTATTCCTAAGAGCCACGCAGGCTCTAACTACTTCACTGCTGCCCCTGCCCCCTGGGATCAACCCGGAAGCTGATAGCAGAATGTGATGAACTTGTTTACACCTGTGATGACTAATAGTCACTTGAACTCAGCTTCGGCTCTTCATGACGACTTCCTGTATTTCACAACTTCCTCTTTCTTGAAAACATTCATTCGACCAGGAGTACATCTTTCTAGTAACTTCTTAGAGAGAATTTGCAATTAGCCAACTGTATTCTTTCCATGGGCGGTGCCATCTTTATTTCAACCTCATACTTGAGTAGTAATTTAATTGGCCACGGAATTCTAGGCTCAATGTCTTTTCCCGCAGATCTTGGAGTGGATTTCTCCCGTCGCGCAGTGGTGGCTGCAGGTCTGATTGCTGTCCTTTTGCAGGTGTGACATGCACCCAGCTTCCCTCTCAGCATCGGGTCCACCCTGCCTTCGTCTGTCTCAGCACCCTGACTTGCTTTAAGTACCCACCTCCCCATCACGGCTCCTGTACTTTGGAGAAAGCCAAATCCCAGCCCAGTCCCATCCACAGGCTTCGGGATCCAGGGTTGTGTGAGCCCCCTGCACGGTGCAATCCTCCAGGGCTATTCGTCCAGGGTGTCCGCGTGTCTTAAAGAATGTACGAGGGTCAGGGTTCTTGGCTACAGTACTGAGAAGAGAGCTGACTCTTTCTTCCTTTTTGTAAACAAAGAAGACTGTAGCTCTTAGTAAACCTGCAGACAGTACATTATAAGCCAGTCTTGGGAAAAAGCTAACTCATTGTAGAGCAGAACAGAGCTGAAAAGAACACGGATCCTCAATGACATCGCTGAGCCCCGGAATCAACAGTCCTTAAAAGCTGCCCCTCGATCAGACTTTTCCCGTTGGCACCAAAGCATCCTCTTTGTTCCTCACGTCTATCTGAACTGCGTTTTCTATTGCTTTTCAGTAGATGAGTGAACAACATGTTCCAGGAAAGTATCTTGCTTTCTTCTTGTTTTAGAAATCCCTCCTACTCTGTTCTCTCAGCTCTCTCTCTCTCTCCCCACCCCCCCTTGATACTGTGGATTGAACCCAGGAACATTCTACCTCCGAGCAACACCTCCAGCCCTTTTCACTTTTTATTTTCAAACAGGGTCTCCCTAAATTGCCGAGGCTGGCCTTGAACATGCAATCCTTCTGTCTCAGCCTCCCAAGTACTGGGATTATAGAGATGCACGTTGCGCCCATCTAGAAATATATGTTTATGCTTAGTGTTATGAAATAGCATCGCATAGTGATTAGATCTCTTTTTTTCCATCCAGCTAGGATGTTGTGACTGTGTTTTTGCACTTTATTCATTGATCCATGCATTACACAAAAGTTTGTTCAACACAATGTGCCAGGTAGTTTTACAACATACCAGCGAGACACAGTGAGTATTAAAAAGATAGAACAAAGTCCCCATCCTTTCAGAGAAACAATGCACAAATAAGTACACACATATTATATTTGCTATATTTCAGGTATTCATAAGTGCTATGTATGAATTGAAAACAAGTGTCTGTTGTAAGACTTGTTGAATAGGAAGCACATTGGCTACATTTTATCTTCAAATCATTCTTAAAAGGCATGGGAGCCGGGTGTGGTAGCACACGCCTGTAATCCCAGTACTTGGGAGGCTGAGACAGGAGGATCACAGGTTCAAGACCAGCCTCAGCAACTTAGCGAGACTCTCAGCAACTTAGTGAGACCCTGTTTCAAAAAAACAAAAATAAAATAGGGCTGGGGGTATAGCCTGGAGGTAGGATGCCCCTGGGTTCAAT
>PVJS01000155.1:41073-163422 GCA_004027185.1 Glis glis | reverse complement strand
CTCTCTCTCTCTCTCTCTCTCTTTCTCTCTCTCTCTACTTAGTGAAGGCCCTCCGCAACTTTGTGAGACCCGGTTTCAAAATAAAGTATAAAAAAAATAGGGCTGGGGGTGTAGCACGGAGGTAGAACACCCCTGGGTTCAATCCCCAGTACCGCAAAAAAAAAGAAGTTAATATAACATTTGTTGAGCCTTTACAATGCTCATAATGGATAAGACACTGTACTAAATGCTGTGTGTGCATTCTTGTTGCATCCTTAGTGACTGCGGGAGGTAGGTGCTATAATATTTTCCAATTTTACAGATGAGGCAGCTTGGGCTTAAAGAGGTTAAATAGCTTTCCCAAGTGCAAATATATGGGAAGTAGAGACACTGGGATTTGAATCCAGATTCTCATGGTCTCAGAACATCTGAGACTCTGCAGGAGTCACAGCAGATCCACTCTTCTCCCCTGGATCTTATAGTCACCAAGCTTTCCCCATCCAGAGGCACAGTGACCCAGATTGCCTTTTAAGTATCTTCACCAGCTCCCTCTAGTGAAAGCAAGATTTATTGATGGAGTGAATCAATTAAGCAATCGTTGTTTATTGAGTTCCTCTTGAATTATTCAATATTTATTGAGCACTTTCCATGTAGCTAGCACTTGTGCAATGAGCCATGGAGTATACAAAGCAGGTATGAGATTCAGCCTTCATCTTCAGGGAGCTTGGAATCCAGTGGGGGGAATGGGAGAGGGAAGAGGTTGACCATTATTAAACCACATAAAGAAATAAGGATTCAAATCTTACATTGATGAGCACAAATAGTGTATTATATTGAAAAGCAGAGAGGGGACAGAGCTTATCTACTATTTAATATAGATTAAGATTCATGAAAGTGATGGAGCTTAATATCCTTCAAAAGCAAGTAGGAATAGTCGAAGAAAAAGTGGAGAAGAAGGTATCCCAAGTTGGGAAAGAAAACAGAGACAAAAACACAGGAGCAGGAGATGTTTCAGCACCCAGTACAGACAGACCCAGCTTGAATATGGGGGAGGGCTGTCTAGAGAGTCATCATTTTGGAAAATATTCAAATACAAAGAACCCCAAGCTCTCTCCCCAGCACCCACTACTGTGCCTAGCACAAGGTAACATTCATCATGTGTTTGTGGAAATGAACTTATGTAAAAATACATGAGACAGTACCCTGACCAAGGTACTTAGTGTTTAGGACAATAGAAAACACATGTGTGTATCTACTTACAGTACAAAATCAAGTGTTCTAAGTGCTATTGATACTATGATAAAGAATATTATTTCTATCAATACAGCATACTGGATAACATAAGCCACCCCCATTATAAAACACATAGAAGTGCTGATAAAACTGAAAAAAATAGCATCTATTTCAATACATGCACTGGCTTGTTAGGAATATAATATTTTTCTGTACTAATGCAAGAAGCTGGGGATATGGCTGAAGGAGGAAGGACACTGGGAGGGGCGTAGCCTTAGGACTATATCTGTCCCCGATGTCTCTCTCTTTCTCTCTCTCTCTCTCTCTCTCTCTCTCTCTCTCCCTCCTTCCTGGCTGCCTGCCCTGAGCAGCTTTCCTCCGCCATGCCCTGCTGCCATGATGTTTCTGTCTTAGAGTAGGCAGACTATGGATTGAACCATTTTCACTGAATGAAAATAAATCTTTCCTCCTCTAACTTGTTCTTGACAAATATTTTGATCACAGCAATACAAAAACTAACTAAAACACCAAGACTTTGAGAGCTCTTACCCTCAGATAAAAATGGATTAGACTATCCGGGCATGGTGGCGCATGCTTGTAATCCCAGTACTTGGGAGGCTGAAACCAGAGGATCCAGGTTCGCGGCCAGCCTCAGCTACTTAGTGAGGCCTCCGCAACTTAGTGAGACCCTGTTTCAAAATAAAGAATAAAAAAAAATAGAGCTGGGGGTGTAGCTCGGAGGTAGAATGCCCCTGGGTTCTTTCCCCAGTTCCTCAAAAAAATGGACTAGACTCAATGCTGTACGCTGTATGGGGCGCCATGGTACGCCTTCTGATCTCCATTAGGCCTTGTTCTACTAGGTGGACTAGGTGGGCCACAGTGATGTTAGTGTCACTGGAGATTAGTGTCAGATCTTAGTGAATAACTAATATACCCCCAAAGTGTGAATAGTTCCCTGTTATCTGTGCAAAGGAATCCTGGGAAGTGGGTATAGGTCTCTTTGATTTGGAAAACAAAGTTTTGCAGCATATACTTGTAGAGTTCTTTCTTAGGGGCCCTTGGTCTTTCCCTTAATCAAGTCTCTGAGTTGGTGAACTGTCTCAGGCCTTGAAAAATAGGTGAAAGGTCACAACTTTTGGATCCCATATTGGGTTCACCAAACTTGGAACTTCTTCAGTTGTCCATATCAAGGAAAAGGTCTCTTTCAGACCTAAGAGACTGAATTAGTAGTTATTTTCTTTCATTATTAATTATTCCACAAATGAATTAGTTTCCACCACAGACACCTGTGGGTCTAGCCATATGATTACCATTCTAAACCTGTCACTTTTTTTCAGTAAACATGCCTATCGTGGCTTTGTTGGGTAAGAGCTGCCACTTGGCCTCTGCCCCTCCAGGGTGCCCCCATCTCCACTGAAACTAGAGAGGAATCTACACCATCATCCTTTGTACAGAGAACAGGCCTATAGAGTTTGTCCAGGAGCTGGCTCCCCCTTCACCTCTCTGTTTCTGGTGTTTGTTTCATTTGTGAAGGAAGTGTCCTTTAAGACTTCCAAGGAGAGATCAGGGGGAGGAGTAGATAAAAATACACTCCAATTTGCCTATTATTTTTTAATGTTGAATTTCTTCCTCTGCATTATATTAAAGAAATTCTAGCTTCTTCATTTACTATAATTCCACTAGTCTCAAGTTGTTGTCAATGTACCAAGCACACTATTGGGACAGTTCTTAGCTGTACTAGTTAACACACCAAATCTAGCATCTCCATGAAGCGCTCCCTTATTAATCAATACATTTAACCTTATTCTACTTTGTGTTTCTTTTTCTCTCCTAAAATCTATTCCCTACATTTTGTTCTGTTCTTTTCTGATAGGAACTAGTCCAGTTTTGCAACTCTTTTATGATGTAAAATAACAATGTGTACCCTTCCCACGAGTAGGCAATGTAAAGTGGTGGAATAGGTCTTGGGGAAAATCAACATCCCCATGCAAGTCAACTACTCCAGGTGAAATCTTTACTTCATCTTTAAGCAAGGACCAACTGGTGTTTTGGATAGAGGAGGGTGAGCTGCTTCCCCTGGAAAGTGGAATTCTTTTTAGGGAGGGAGCATCATTATACTTAATCTTATTCAAATTGACCCAAATGTCTCTATTCCAAATCTCAAGTCTAGCCTTTCTTAGTCAGTGCCCTCACTTTTACTTAAGAGATCTTGGAGACTCATTAATTCAATTTGTGTTGTAGTTCTATATTCTGCAAGACTAAATTTCCCTCATATTGAGGTATGCTGGTTATCCAGCTACGTAGGCAAGATTTTAGTGAAATTATAAAATCATTGGTTATCCTGGCATTACCTTGAATGAGAATTTAAAGGACCAAACTTGTCATTTTTCTTCTCTAAACTTTTCAGGGCAGTCATATGTATTTAGCACACTCTACCATTGTTGGAATTCTCATTTACTATGAAAGTCTATTATAATAGCCAGAACATTGGCCCTTTATAGCCTTATCTTAAATAGTAATTCATTTCAAGAATTGCAGATGTTCATCAAAGAAACCATAAAGAAAGTAGAAAAGCAAGCTAAAAGAGAGGAGATATTTGTGACACACACTGATAAAGGGTAGCATTCATAACATATGAAGTACTTGTCTGAATCAATAAGAAAAAATACCAAATAAAAAAGTAGAAATAGAAAAGGTATGCCAAGACACTTAGAATTAAAAAAAAAAACTCTTAGTAGCAGTCATCAAAGGAATGTAAATCAAAACCATCTACCTCTTTGTGCATTAAAATGACATAAAAAAGGTTTGGGGTCTGACAATATCAAGTCTTAGAAAGGCAATGAGAATTTTCATGTACCGTTGATGGGAGTGTAAACTGATACAGATATTTGGAAACTTTTTTTGGCAAAGTGCAAATATCCTATCATCTAGAATTTCCACAAGTGAAAAAACTCTTACACATCTACAAGTATGTTTATAACAGGAATATTTATCATAGCAAAGATTGGGGTAAAAGAGGATCTACCAAACAGAAGAATGTATATATAAAGCACGACAATGTCATATAAGTGAAAATGGATTAATCATAGCTCCATCTATCAACATAAATGACCATTACAATATACTCCTGAGTGATAAAGTCTACATAAAGTAGATTCAATTTAGAAGACATTCAGAGACACACAAAACCAAACAATATATACTTTAAGAAATGCTTAAATGGCTCAGTTGCTGAAGATTATGGAATACTCTTGGGCTATCAGCCTTGAGTTAGGCACTTCCACCCAATAAATTTATGTAATCCCCTATGTGATGATACAAAAGCACCTGCAGGGGGGCTGTTAATGTTCCTATTTTGGGGAATAAGAGACATTAATACCTCACCCCTGTGTAGCAGGTGGCATTGAGGATGGAAACCCAAAATTGGCTCAGGGCAAAGCCAAGGTTCTTTCTAACTTACCACAACCAACACCTGCGGCTCCCTGGTAACCCATACCTCACTCATCTCTCCTCTTCTGACAGGCAATTTCTCTGCATGTCACCAACTAATTTTCATGCAATCTTTCTCTGTCAGCTCCTCATGCTGGGGCTTGTCCCTAACCCTGGGTCTTAAGGTCTATGAAGGTAAGACCATGTCTTAAATATTATCTATAGCTTTGCAGTACTTATCACTGGTTTAGATACCAAAGAGGTTCTTATCAATGAATTAACCAGTCAACTAATTAATTCACTGGAGATGAGCTAGGAGAGTAGCTCATGAATCCTCAAGAAACAGAAAAGATTGAGTCGGTGTGTCAGCTTTCTGTCACTGGAGCAAAATACCTGAGATAATCAACTTACAGGGAGAAAAGTTTATTTTAGCTTGCAGTTTCAGAGGTTTCAACTGATGGTCACTTGGACCCATCACTTTGACCTGTGGTGAGGCAGAACATCATGGTGGGGAGTGTGATGTAACACAAAGCTGCTCGCTCCATGAGCGCTGGGAAGCAAAGAGAGAGATGAGGGGCCAGGGTCCTAATCTCCCTTTCAAGGCTTTACCCCCAGTGCCCTAACCTCCTTCCACTAGGATCTGCATCCCAAAGGTCCCACCACCTTCCAACTGCACAACAGGCTGGTACTCATGCCTTTAACATGTGGGTCACTGGGGGACACTTGAGAGCCAAACTACAGTAGAAGAACATTAGATCTGGGAATCCAGGGGGCTGGGCCAGGGGGCCAAGGTATGGTGAAGGCAGTTGAGTTGCTAGATGGCAGAGAACAAAAATTCCTTTGAGATTGAAAAATGCTATGAATCATCTCCCCAAAAGAATACACAGCGGCAAACCCAAAGACGCAAAATTCTGTGTCTGCATGAACTTCAGGATAAGCATCTTAGGATGTGGGGGTATCCCTGTAGGCACTTAGTGTCAGTGTCCAGTGATATGTTGCTTTAAGGACCAGCCCCATTCTAAAATGATGGGGCTTTTTAGTCCCGCCCTAAAAAGAGTACCTTACCAGTGGCCTGGGGTGAGTTGTACCTTAAACTCCCTACTGGCTTTTTCTAGTTCCAAATTTCTTTGGTCACTGGGTATCTCATTTTCTTTTTGCTGACTGAATACACTATTTCCTGTTTGCAGCTTACTCTGGATAAAAGCGCTATTAAAGCTATTATTATTACCACCATCATCATTAATAATAAAAATGCCTATGGGGTGCCAGAATTTTCCTCAGTATGTGGCAATGGATTCAGCATTATTAGTGTGGCTGACACCAGGGATAAAGAGAGAATCTGAGGAGGGCTGGCCAAGCACCACCTCCCTCTCCAGTGGGCTTAGCCCAGAGGGGTCACATATCCTCAGCACACCATCCCTTGGAGGTACAGAGGAGCCAGAGAGAGAAAAAGGCCCAAGACTGTTGGTAGGTCAGCAACAGCTATTCCTTAAGCTGCTCCCTGTCCCATCTGTCAAGCCCGATGTTTCCAAGTCTTGGCAGGACCAACGGGTTGGCGATGCCCAGTGAGACCTACTTTGAACTATGTCAGAGGTTTCTCCCAAAGTCTCACTGCCCGGAGACTGTGGAAGTGGAAACTATTCCTTCTATCCTGATAACCTGTTTTTTTTTTTTTTTTTGGTGTGTGTGTGTGTTACTGGGGATTGAACCCAGGGGCATTCTACCTCCGAGCTACACCCCCAGCCCTATTTTCTATTCTTTATTTTGAAATAGGGTCTAGCTAAGTTGCAGAGGGCCTCACTAAGTAGCTGAAACTGGCCGCGAACACGGATCCTCTGGCCTCAGCCTGCCAAGTACTGGGATTACAAGCGTGTGCCACCATGCCCAGCAATATGTTCTATACCTATCTCCTTTGATTAGCTCATTCCTTCTTCCTCGCCCTCTACCCAGTGATTCTACGTGTTTCTTCCCTAGGCTCTAACCCTTCAGGTTATTGTTACTAACAATTTAATTGTAGCTATCATTAATGAGCTAACATTAGCTATTATTTATAGAGTAAATGCTAGATGTCAAGCCATCTGCTAAGCATTCTGCACACATTATCTCAACCTTACAACCCCCTGAGTTAGATCTATTAGCTGTCTTTGATAGATGCAGAAACCGAGGCTTAAAAGCACCATCTAAATTAAGCTTTTGTGCCAGCTCACCAACTCAGGTCTGGCTTCCGCCTTCTCCCTGGCCAGAGTTTCTCAACAGGAGAGATATGCAACCTCTTTTATGAAACAAAATTTACTGTGGATCCTCCTCAGGGGTAACTTAGAACCGCTTTTAAAAACCTACAAACATAAAAGTAGGCATTAATTTATCATACTTAGCCTCTTAAATAATCACAACACCTGGATCTGCCAGGATTGATGATAATAATGAAAATCCAAAATCCAGAAGATTTACTTTTTCTTACACTACATGACATCACCGAGCAGCAGGGAGCTGATTTGATTAGCAGCCGCCACCACTACTTTGGTCGAGAACCAGCCAGACAGAAAGAGCACAGATAACTTTAGAATCTGAGGGTCATTGTATCTACTATTTGCACTGTTTGCACGGAATAGGCAAGGGTAGGGAAACCCCTAAGTTGTCTTTTAGTAGCCAAGGGCTAGTAACGGCTACCAGCCTTACCCTGAGGGACAAGATTGGGAGGCAGTTGCTGGAGCTTGGAAATGTGGCTGAGGGAGGTGCCACCAGCCCAGGGTGACCTGACAGAGTGAGCAGGGACTTCTACTTCTACCTATTCTCCTCCTGTCCTGTGGTGTCCTCTCAGCATTGCCCATTTGCCAAACTCATTTGGCAGTGAGACTACAGGGGAGACCATGGACCCAGTGCCCACAGATCTGTCTCCAGAGAAGCCCTAGAGAGGCTATAGATGCCCGGCTGTAGCAGCACACTGGTAGATACCTCCACGTGCCCCATAACAATATCACTGTCAACATCAGACCATGTACACAACAGTGGTCCCATGAGATTATAATGGAGCTTAAAAATTCCTATCACCTATGACATCACAGCCTTCACGACATCATAGCACAATGCATTCATGTGTTTGAAGTGATGCCAGTAGAAACACATTTACCATGCTGCCAGTTGTATAAAAGTAGACCACATACAATTAGGTACCATAATACTACTTGATAATAAAAGATGATGGTACTGGTTTATCTAATTATGATCCTAATATACATTTCATCATTGTTTTAGAGTGTACTTCTACTTATAAAACAAAGTTTGATCTAAAACTATATGCCATGTTCCTCTGGCAGCAGCCAAATACATCTTGTGTTTGCCATGTCTTTTTCTTCTTCTTCATTTTTTTTTTTCAGTATTTGGGATGGAACCCAGGGCCTTGTGCATGCTTTGCAAGTGCTCTTTCACTGAGCCCCATTGCATATCTTGATTGTATCAAGAGGCCAATCCAGTGATTGCCCTAGACCATCCAGGTCCTTGTAAGTGCACTGTATATGTTGACAGATCAACGAAATTCTCTAGAATTTCTTGGAACTTATCCTGCTGTTAAGTGACACACATCTGCACTTAGCCCCATCTCAGGGTGCTGGAGGCAAGATCAGCCCTGGAGGGAATCACACTGCAATTAAATCCTCTAGCCTCATCACTTTGCACTCACAACAACTAGTCAGACTTGATCACGTGTCCTACTCAACAGATGGGGGACCCAAAGTGCCATCTTTCTCTGTGCCCAGAAGGAGAGAAGGGCTGGATCTCTATGAGCAGCCCCTTTGGCTGCCACAAAACAAATGTGCAGGTTAAATACAAAGAAAATTACAGGATCCAAACAATGCAAATTAACAAAATTAATTCAAGGTTACAGTCAGTATTGCTCTGTAAAACTGAGTCACTCCCCCAGGACACAAACACATCCAACAGGGCCTTTGGGTTTGGCCTGTTTCTGTGTCCCTGTGCCATGTGACAATTCAACTCTCCTACTAATGTGCCAACATCCATGAGGTCCTTTGATTTCACTTGGCGGAAGCACACCCTTTACATTGTAATTTCCTCTCCATTCTTTGTATCACTAGCCCACATCAATCATTGTAGTGCTAATTTTTACCTACACAATCCCAATGTAAAGAAAAATGAAGGCAGTGAATTATTATCAGGTAGTATCTATACAACCTGGAAAACGCTTATGTTAAATTTTTTGGATGGTCATCAAGTCAAAACTAAGTTAAACTGTTCGCATAGGGAGTCAAAGATGCCACAGTGGCACAGCTTCCACTTGTCCTTTCTATTTCCACTGTCTGTCCCCAGCACAGGTTGGAATGGCGATGTCCTCATTCACCTGCAGGTGTGTCTCCTACTGTTGTGGCCCTTATTCTGCTATTTTCTCACCTTCTCCTCTTCCTAAGGCTGTCATAGGCCTTCCTTCACTCTGGAGCCCTGGCTTTTCTGTATTTCAAGCTGCTTCCTGATGTGGGATAATCCAGGAGGTTCTGTCTGCATCCCTTCCATCCAGCCCTGCCTCTGCAATACACTCCCCACTCTTGCCAGCCTCACCTTCTTTAGGTGAACCATTAAATAAAGGAGCCTAGATCCCTCAGTGTGTTCGTGGAACAGAGCATCCTCCCTAGCCCGATCAACTTGAACCAGACTATGACATGAGCAAGAAATAAACCTTTATTTTTGCCTTTGGGATTTAGGTTCTATTTGTTATGACTGTACATCTATATGGATCAATACAAAGGGCTTCTGCAAAGGGTTTTCTCTCTACTGAAAAAAATATGCATGGGGAACAAGAGGCAAGAACTTCCCTGTAATTTATTTAATGACTGTCATATTTGTACATCACATGGAACAACTACAGCCACCTTGAAATCATATGGAATATAATAGAAAAAGGAAATATTTCCGGCTGTTGAATTAACCAAATACTGGAGTCCTTAATATGTAATATAATGAAATTTCCTCAATCGTTCAGCCACATTTAGTTGTATAATCCATTATTTCTGGTTAAAAGTATGTCATTTGACACAGAATCCAAGCTCAATTCTTAATAACCTGTATCCACCCCATACTTACCACATTCCAAGTCATCTAATACTTAACCACCTGGTTTCTATGATCCACTCACATCAAAAATATTCATATTCAGAAAATTGAGCCAGAGTCCACTGCCTTATCAGCTGATGCATAACAACATTCTTCCTCTGTACTCTGTAATAATGCAAGTCTGCTTGGAAAGATAACACATTAAGGGTTTATCAGACCCTAACACCTTGGTGCAGGTAAGTTTATCATATCCTCTATTTAAATACCTTTTGAATCCTTGGCTAGTTCCCTACATTTCATAAGGAGTTGGCATATCCAGTCCAGAAGATATCATCTTCAGGGTGTGGTCAGGTATGGAAAAGAAGACAGCTCAGGGGGCCTAGAAGACTGAGGATCTCTTTCTGGAGAAAACACACATGGAAAGGGAGAGGCAGAGATTACAGAAAAGGAAATTACTCCCTCACTAATCTGTGTAGTTGGATTTGCAGGCAAATACCTTTCAGATAGCTGTGCCCAGAGAGGACTGGGTGACTGCCCAATCACACTGGGTATCTGATAGAATCAGGCTCTGGGTCTGGTGGAAGTGACATGCTAAGAGAGGCAGAGACAGAGGGGGCTCGTGGGCAAGTGTGGCAGACAGTGCTGCCATTCATGGGCAAGGAGTGGAGAGGCTCCAAAGTCCACAGAGTTCTTTCTATTATACTGCTTGGGACACTGGAGAAGGGCTAGCTGGTGTCATTCTCCCTCTTAATTATCAAATGCTTTCTGGGTTCTTACCCTGACAGGCCAGGCATTGTGCTAGTTACTGGAGATCATCGGAAACAAAAATAGTTCTTTCTTAAAAAATGATGGTCAACCAAATGATCACACAGGTATATATCACCTACCACTTCCCTCTCTTCCTCCAATATGAGTAGATGCATATGCAATATTGAGAGGCACATGTCCCTCTCTTCCTCCAATATGAAGTCCTCACCTGTCCCTCCAAAGAGCCCCGGTGATCCTATCCTCAAAGGGCATTCAAGTCTTTTCCCTTCCTCCATCCGCCACATCTTCAGCCCCCGCCACATCAGTCCCAGGCTGCCCTGAATGATGTGCCTTCATTTCTTCCCTCAGCATGCAGCTACTAATCCCTTAATGTGACCTGAGCAGAAGTATAAATAACTGCTTGATAATCCCCGAGTACTTGATCGTCCCAAATAACATTTGCATTTTCATTAGAGTCTCAAATGGTCTAGTGGCTTTCTTTTAAAAAATTACTAAGTAATTTAGGTTTTTAAAATTTCATATGTAGATAGAAATATGATTCTGTAGAACTTGGAGATAGATTTATACTTCCACAGAATT
Organism: Glis glis; assembly: GCA_004027185.1. Classification (NCBI taxonomy): domain Eukaryota; kingdom Metazoa; phylum Chordata; class Mammalia; order Rodentia; family Gliridae; genus Glis; species Glis glis. Next base: position 152,373 of record PVJS01000155.1, on the reverse strand, counting down.
GCATAAATGTGACCATATCATGCATAGCTTTTTAAATGAATTGTTTATTTTTTGTTTTCCTTGGTTCCTCCTTCTCCTCTCCAACCTCTTTTATACTAATAATTCTCAGCTATGAATCCTCCACAGAGCTGTGTAACTCATTTTAACCTGGTATGTATCCTTCTGTATTTTTCTCTCTTTGTCCATACTTATATCAGCATGTAAAAGGATGTTTACTGGAGTATTCTTATTAGTGAGAACACACTATAAATGAAGTGGGCGTCTATCAGTAGAGAATGGGTAAATCAATTCTGGTACAACAACATATTTCAGTTAGGTGAGCTGTGTGTTAACATGGAAGAAAAGAAAAACCCAAAACTTCAATAGCTAAAAGCAATAAAAACGATTGCTTGCTCATAGAATAAGTACAATTCAAGCCAGTAACAGAGTTTGCTCCTGATGGTCATTCAATGATCAAGGCTGATTCGCCAGTTTGAATGTTGCCAGTTGCTGTGCCAGAGGGAAGCTAGAGTCCTTGGGGTTTTGCACCAGATGATTAGAAACTTCAACCCAGAAGCCATAATTCACTGGTTAAGATTAGTCACATGATCCCATTCAGCAGAGGGTGAGCCAGAAAGTACAAGTTTACCGTGTGCCTGAAAGGGAAAGAAATGAAAATATTAGTGAATGGCACTAAGGACTACTACACACCCCATAGCCAGGTGTGTATCTGTTAATGAAAAAGAAATATAAGCAATGCTATACCAAGCAACTTGGAGGGATTTTCATGATGAATTGTTGAGTGAGAAAAACACAACACTGATAAAGAAGTAAAATAGAATTTTATTTTCCAAAACAAAGAATGGTTCAAAAATCTCTACATATGGTTTTGGATATGTTTATATGATGATGTGTATACTCCTCACCTAGTTATTATCATACACTCCTAAGCAGCATAATGATCCTGGGGACCCTGATAAATATTTGGATGCTTAGACTCCAAGCCAGGCTATGGACTCAGATCTGCTCTGTGCATTAATGAGAGATGCAGGACTTGATACCCAAGGTGGGGTCCTGCATTCTATAGCATACCACCCTCACTTTAGTGCTTCATTCATTTCAAATGAATGAAAAAAAAGATTGGTTCATTGATTTATTCATTTGTCCATCCTTTAATCTACTAAGTATTTTTGAACATTGACTATGTGCCAGGGGCTTAGCCAGATGCTAGGGATTCAGTGGTGGACAAAGTTGACTTCATCTTATTTTGATCTTACAGTCTAGGGTAGGAAAAACACTAAAAAAGTAGATAGCACCTTATTTCACACCTACAAATTGAGATAAGAGCTGAGTGGAAAAGAGTATTATGAACAAATATAATAAGAGAACTGCCTTAAAGTTCGGGAATGAAGGAGGGTGGCTCAGAGGAAGCAAAGGCCAGCATTGTAGGGGAGATCGTTTATCTGGGTCCTCGCCAATGTCTAGTATTGATAGCCTTTTCAACTTCAGCCTTTCTGGTGAGCATATAATGATATCTCATGGTGGTTTTCACTTATATTTTCCTGATGAACTAATGACTAATGGCACTGAGCATCTTTTCATGGGCTTAGTGGACATTCACATAGCCTCCTCAGTGAAGTGTCTGTGAGATCGTTTGTCAATTTTTTATTGTGTTCTTATTATAAAGTTGTAACAGTTCTGTATATATTTGGACACAAGTTCTTTGTCCAATATATGTATTGTGAATATTTTTTCTTCCAGTTTGTGGACTGTGTTTTCTTAATGGTATTTTTCAAAGAGCAGACAATTTAAATTTGATAAAGTTCAAATTATCATATTTTGTCAATCAGGCTTATGCTTTGTGTCCTACTTAAGAAATATCTACCTAGTCCAGTATTGTGAAGCTTTACTCCAATGGCTTTTTCTAAAATTCTATAGTTTTAGCTTTCATATTTAGGTTTCTAATTCATTTAACATTAAAGCTAATATTTCTATAGGGCATAATGTAAGGATGATGGTCTACATGTATTTTTTCTCTTTTCTTTTATTTCTTTTTTGAGGGATATTGGGGATTGAACCCAGGGTCATTCTACCTCTGAGCTATACCCCAATTTTTTTATTTTGAAACAGGGTCTTCCTAGGTTGCTGTGGCTGGCCTTGAACCTGCAATTTTCCTATCTCAGCCTCCATAGTACTGGGATTACAGGTGTGTGCCACCATGCCTGGCTTTCCTACATGACATTCCAATGCAGTTTGTTGAAAAAACTTTTTTTCATTCATCAAATATTATTTACACCCAGGGATAATTTGAATCTATATCTTTCTGGACTCTCTCTTGTGTTTTGTTGATGTATATGTCTGTCCTTACACCAGTACTATGTAGTCTTGAGTAGTTGTATAGTAACTCTTGAATCGGGTAATATAAATCCTTTAACTTGGTTCTTTTTCAAGATTGTTTTGGTTACTATTTTAAATATTTTTCATTTCTATGCACATTTTAATACCAGCTCTTCAAATTCTAGTTTTTAAAAGCCTGCTTAGATTTTTATTGTGAGTGTGCTCAATCTATAGATATACTTGAGAGAATTTACACCTTAACAACAATTTAGTCTTTCTATCTTAGGTCGATGTATAGTTTTCCTGATAGTTTTAAAGAGGTACCCTTCTAAGGCCCAAGGTGCCCCCAAATAACTGGAGTGGTTCATGCTTTGAGTTTATAGGAGTGCCTGGTTATTGATTCTGCAGCACTCCTGGAAATTGCACATGGAAAGGGTTCCTCCTCTCTCAGAACATGTAGTCTCCAGAGGGTTGGGAACCAGAGACAAGTTCAGGCAAATAGGTGGGCTTCCTATGTTGCAGATCTCCCACAATCAATCTTTGCTAAGTGGAGCTTGCTGATCCAGACAACTGGCTTCTTACTCCGGAAGGTCTGATGGATTGCTCCCAAGGCCAACCTTACCTGTAAGCAATCTGTTATCAATACAGAATGCAATGACAAGCTGCAATCTGGACAGTTATCTGGAAGGACAAACTTAGATGAGGCCAGTAGTAGGGCCTCCTAGAATGTACTACAGGTGCTTCGTGTATAATGGGAGAGCCACCAGGCTGGTCCTCTATCTAGGAAACATGTGCTCACATCCTTGCTCTTTACCTTCCAGGAAATGTGGTCTTCAACAACTTATTTAACATCCCTGAGCCTCTGTTTTCTTATTTTTCCAACGAGCATAAGCATCTCTATCTCAATCAGTCATTGTGAAGAATAAATGAGCTGGCAGAAGTAAGGAGCCTGAGGCTGGGAATGTTAGGTGTAAGAAGCAAAAGTGGAAATAAGAGACTGGCCACTAATACCCAGGCAGCAGCGCCAAGGAGAACAGAGAATAGCCTGGACCAAAGCTGCATGAACAGAAGAGGCGAGGAGATGAGAACCCCTAGCCCCCTGGCTCCTTGTCCTTCCTTCTTACATTTCCTCTGCTCACCTTCTCTCAAGAACTCCCTTCATAGTGCTCACTGTGGGGATGCTGTCCAGAGTGTGGGCAGCTAGGGCCTTTATGAACCTGCCTGCCACCAACCTAGGTTTCATGGAGGGCTTTCCAGCTTCCATCCTCCTCTCCCACTGACCACACTCCTCTGTGCCCAAGGACTCAGTGTGACACAAGTGGGCATTGATGAGCCCATTTGGAATTTATGTGAGAGCTGCCTCCTTATCTGGAAAGGCAAATAGGAGCTGCCTCTTTGTCATATCTTTAACAATGCACGTGAATAATGTGTCTTCCAGGTGAAGAGAGAAGAGTTCCTTCTGTCTCTGAACTTCTCCTGTTTTGCACAACTCAGGAACTATGGGATGTGGTATTGGGTCTGAGATGGAGGTGCTGTGCTTCTATCTGGTTGAGGACGGGCATTGGTGATTCTTATTTGTGGATAAGACTAGCCATTCTGTCCAGGGAAGGGTCAATGGAGTTAGACTTGGGTAATTTGGGGGCTGGGCTGGAGGCACTCCTTTAAATTTAAAGGAGTCTCCCTTCCACACCAAGGATCCTCATGCGATTCCCACCTACATGGGTCTTCTAGAAGATGGTTTCCCAGTGTCCCTTGTGGAGTGGCCCTTTGCTTGGACAAGCCTGTTGTTGCTGGCTCTGTGTACCACACAGCTCGTGGGCATCAGGATGGACAGCATAGCATATGTGTCATTGTGTGTCCAGCTCACCCCCTCCCTTTTCTTCCTTATATAAGGTCCTACCATGCGCATGTCCTCCTGCAACAGCAATGCAGCAGCCCTATCCCTCCTATGGAGGCCAGGCACCACTTTAGGCCTCTGGGCCTGAGATCCTCTGCCCCCGCCTGAGGCTGGAAGACTCAAAAGTAGGATTCTACAGTCATCTGCCTCCCTCCCCCAGAGCCTGTTCAAAGTGCTTAATTAACAAATCTTGAGTATCAGGAAGCTGTTTACTTGGATTCTGCAGGAACTGTTCTCTAAGGAGCTCAAAGCACTTCTAATAGATTTTTTCTTGTTCTCTCCATCCATCAAACAACCTCCCCTCATTCTAAACTTTGCTTCATCCCTACCCCCTTGGGATCTGACTCTCATTCAGAGAACCCAGGAGAGACTTTCTAGCTTTTCTACCCAGCAGCTACTATGCCCCACCCCCACGAGGCTCAAGGGCTCTATTTTAATTAAAGAATGGGGAGGGAGAGGCATTTGTAGGTTCAGGTTTGCAGGGAGAATCAAGCCCTCTCAGTTCTTGGAGCATGCTCAGCTACCCAAGTACTTGTCTCACATTTCCTTCTGCCCCTTCCTCTGAGAAGTAATCACAGCACCTGGGAACCTGAAGCAATCAAGAGCAGAATGCACCTGCTGGCCTCCAGCTCATCTTCCTTTGGACATAATCAACACTTGGGAACCATGGGGTGCAGTAAATTAGGTAACATCGCTGCACTCCTCTCTAACTGCTGCCGGACCCTAGTTCCTGCCACCCCTTTGCCCCTCTAAACCACTTGTCTGCTATCCATGCAGGATCCACTGGGTCTCTAGCTGTTTGGCTAAACTCCCAGACTCCTGGCTAATTTCTTCATGGCCTATTCATTTCCACCAAAGCCCTGAAATTGAGAATTCATCCGGGTATCCCACATTGAGGGAACTCATGTAGTCAGAGGCATAATCTGGGGACAGGAAGACAACAGTAGACTAGTATATAGACTATGGCACACTGATAAAAATTACACTAATTATTATTTTTGTAACATTCATGGGCACTTACATAGTGCCAGGAAATTGATATGCATCCTCACTCATATTCCTCGAAACCACCCTCCGATGTAGTGGCCCTACAAATCTAAGCACCCTGTTAACATAATCTAATCATGGACTATAATGCACTACCCATGCATGGCTTTAGATCTACCAGTCTATGTTTCCAGGTGTGGAGTCTCCTGGAATTTCTGTGTTGATTTCACAGATGAGGATAGTGAGACTCTAAGGAGTCACTGGGATAGGAGAACTGGGATTCCAGCTCAGCTTTGTCTAACTCCAAAAGCTGGTCCCTCAGCCCTGTGCTGTGTGAACCCACCAGGTGGGTGTGAGCAGCCATGATATCCCTATCCCAGAATACTGCCTACAGTGCTCAGAGAGACTCTGCTGCCCCATCTCTAGCTGAACTCAGCTAGAACCTTAATGGAATCAGAGCATATGGTGCTTCTGAACTGTGTCTGATCTCTGTAAGAATGTGATGGGTGCTATATGCACACAAAGACTATTTCTTTTTTTTTATTGGTGCATTATACATTTATTGGTAATTATACATTTTGATATATGTCAGGGTGTCAACATCTATTTCTCACACTCTGGAGGTTCTTGGAGCCCTCAGAGCCCAGCCTTGGGCTTTGACTGGCACCTACCCAGCTTTTGCTGGTTCCCTACTTATGCACATTTTGGGTCTGCCCTCTTTAAGCCAGTTGACTTAGATAACTAAAGCAAACTCATGATTCCTATCTGGCCCAAATGCTTCCTTGTGCAAATGTGAACTCAGGCCCAGAGAAGGGATGTTCTTTCTTCGACATCACACAGTTAGTGGACCTGCAGAGTAGGTGAGGAGCCAGGGTGGGCGGCTCTGGGTCACTCAGGCCTGGAAGTACCTTGGGTACCTGGGTGCAGTGGTGACCTGACCCACCTGGTGAGAGCAGGTGCTCCTGGGGGAATGTGGGTCACTCTGTCACAGGGAACACTGCCTCATGCCGTGTCCTCTTCCACTAGCCCACTCTCCAGCTGTAAGGGCCTCCACATGGAGCTCCCCATCTTGGAGAGAGCAGGCGAAGAGCCCAGAAAGTCTCCTCTAGGGAAGACCGAGATAACAACCCAGGAGAGATGCTGAGCCCCTGTGGTCAAGGAAAACCACTTCCTCTTTGTAAAGAAAGATCATTCTGGTTTCCCAAACCCGAAGCTACAAACCATGTCCTTCTGCTCTAGAAAGGCTTCCCCAGCCCAGAGACTAGGGGCGGGCCCAGCCTGGACCTCAAGCCCCTGACACTGCACATATATTCCACTGGTTACCTGGTGGAATATGGATCTGTGTCCCCAGTGCCTGGCTCAATGATCTGTACTGTGCATAGATCCATCTCCCTGTTCCCCAGCTCAATGATCTGTACACAGTACGGGCCAGGTGGGTACTTCTACATCTCGCGTCCACCCTGCAATCCAGGTCAGGAAGCTATAGGACCTGCTGGGCACACATCATCCATTCAACCACACCAGTGCTCCCGCCTCCCCTTCGCTTCCTCAGGAAGACTGCAGCAACTCAGGCTGCGATGGGCTCATTAGGGTGGCGCAAGGAGCCTGCTGATGTCAGCCATAAATATTAACAGCCCTTATTATGAACCCCCCTCCGCGTGGCAGCATCGTCCAAGTTTACACAGTAAACAGTGCAGTTAGTTTATTTGATCAAGGGAGTGCTCTTCGGAGGAGCTAATGGCTCTGCTTCCACTGGTGCTTCTTGCAGCTCAGCGAGCACCGACCTACAGGCAGCAGAGGCCAGGGAGAGAGCACGTCAACCAGAGGCTGGGCCCTTGGGGACCCAGGGCCAGGAGGTTCAGCACTGGGGCTGGGCCACCTGCCCTGAGAACGGTGGGACAGCTCTGCTGGGAAGCTGGGGCCTCCAGGGCAGCCAATTATCAATCCTCTTCAACCCCTGGCTGCAGAATGCAGTGTTTAAAGTCTGAACTGATCTGGGACACGGGTTCCTCTTGCTGGTTTAATAGGGACAAGAGAGACAAACATTAATGATGATGTTTCAGCTACTTCTTTTATTTTTATTTTTTTAAAGGTGGCCTCAGAGACTCTCTAGTTGCATGTCACTCTGGGCTATCAAGGGAACAGTCCTCACCGTGTGGGTAGCCCATGGGGGATGGCTCAGGCCTGCTAAGAGCCAGAGTGGGTGTTATGCTCAGACCCTTTGTCCTGGAGAGACCACCAGGAGACCAAGCCGTATGTAACCACGGAAGAGCCTTTATTCAAGCTTAAGCTTGGGTGCCTGACATAAACTGACACAGCAGTTCAGTACAGGGACCCCGAGCACATTTTTCCTTCAGTTTTTATAATTCTTAAACAAAGAGCCTCAGTTTCCCTTTGTTAATTGGACAGTCCCACGTGGGGTTTCTCTGACCTTTATAATGGTTGGTTATAGATACAGTTGATCATCACAGACTGGTTAGACATTCGCTGTCCTTGTACATTCTATATTGGAAGATGTTTTCCCTAATTTTCCAGACTGTTACAGTAATAGTAACCACAATAACCATTAATCTATAGAAGGCCATCTTGACCTCAGTCAGGAGGGTCCCAAGTAAGGACGTTTTGCTTTCCCAACAGATGTCTAGGTCAGGGAGTGAGTCCGCTAAGGACACTCTGCCTTGTTAGCCAGAGCCTGCAGCAAGCAGTTTTAACTTTAACTATTTCAATGCTGTAAGGGGTCCTTACAGTGGGTGTCCTCAGCATTGGTTCTGATTTATGTTTCCATCCTCCATCTCCTGCCAGGCCTGCCTCCCACCCAGACTGGCCCCAGCTGCTCTACTTTTCTTCCTCCTGCTCAGAGAGAAAGAAGGGCCCTACAGAGCAGGCCCTGGTGTGGAGTCCCACTCCGATGGGAAAATGAAAACCTGTGGCAATCAGGCAGCTCATTGCACTTCACGGGAGGATCCCATGCACACAATCCAGCACATGATCCTGTATGCTGGAATGAGGTAGGAGTCCAGACCACCCTGAGACCAGACCCCTGTCTTTATGCTAGTTATTTCACCCTGCCAAGCCTTATAAAATGGGCTTAGTAATAACATGCACTTCATTTTCACAAAACACATATTTGAGTGCCTACTATGAGCCAGGCTCTATTCTAGCTACTGGGGATACAATGTTAAACAACACACACAAGGCCTGCTTGAACAAGCTTAGTAAATACAAGGTGAGCATTCCCAATCCAAATATCCAAAATCCAAAATGCTCCAAAATCTGAAATTTTTTGAACAGCAATGTGATGTCACAAATAAAAAATTCCACACATGGCCTCACATGATGGGTAGCAGTGCAAATGCAGTTGCACTAAAAATATTGTACAAAATGTTGTATGCATAAGGTATATATGGAACATAAGTGAATTCAGCGCTTACTTGGGTTCCTGACCCAAGATTATCTCATTAGGTACTGTGATAGTTGGTCTGGTTTGTCAACTTGACTCACCCCAGATCATGTGACTTTGGTTGTGTAACAGTGGATTGAACCGGAAGTCCTGCCCTAAATGTGGGCAACAGGGTTCTGATAGGTGCAGGACTTGGATAAAAGAAGGAGAAAGCTGTGTAGAAGCTGCTGCGACTCTTCCTGAAGAGAACGCATCTGCTTTCGTCTGAGATCGTCGGTCTGCAATTTTGCCATTTCCTTGAGCTTCTTGATCTTCTGCTCTCGTCTGGGATCATCGGCCTCCAGCCTTCGAGCTGAGGCTTCGCTGTCGTTTCTCCGAGGAGTTTCCTTGTCTTCACATCTTGGACTGGACTGAATTGGTGGTTGCTTCGATCCTGGGGCTCCAGCTCTTGGACCACCCGGCCAGCTGCTGATTCCTCTGACTCTTCACGTGCAGTCGGAACTTGGGACTACATTGTGGGCTGATCTGATAAATCCCCTTTTCATATGCTCATTCTGTGAATTCTGTTGATCTGGTGAACCCTGACCAATACAGGTACATATAAATATTCTAAAAATTCAAAGAAATTCTGAAACATTACTGGTCTCCAGCATTTCAGACAAGGGGTACTTAACCTGTAGAGATGTTGACCTGAGTATTACATGAGCTGGTGACTGTGAAATATTTTAGTGGACATCTTTGCATTATATGGGGTTCATGTCCCCCTTTTTCTTAGCAATGTTACACCCAATACCTCTCATATACAAATCTCGCTCCACTCTTATTATTTTAGATTTCTGAACTGCCCAGTATAGTACCCCACCCTCTTGGCTGTAGACTGGGTCAGGGGGCCCCTCTGCTTGGCCCATCTGGCTTTCTGTCCTTTTGGTCTCAAGATTAGACCAGGGTAAACCATGTGGTTCCTGTCTGAGCGCTTTGAGTGCTTTTCCAAGCATCTTCGTTTTGAAGTTGGGCTGATTCCCTTTGTACACCAAGGCCTCCAGAGCTGCCACTAGCCCTGGGCCTCCATGCAAAGGGGCCTGAGGAAATGGGTCCTAACCTGTAACTCAAGTGACAGGACAGGCACAGAGCCAGGGGATCAGGCATGCTTTTACATTAACCCTTGGTCCCCACCCAAAAGCTGCAATTACTCCTGACTTTCCAAGCTTTGGTTGAGGAACCAATGAAATTCCTTCTTAGGTCTCAGATCTTTGGAGTTAGTAAGTGTGTCACTTATAACTAGAAGACTTCTGATTATAATACAAATAGTTTCACACAGTAAGCATTCTGAACTATAAGTTACTCTCCCCTAGGAAGGGAGAAAGTGAGATGTAGAAATATAAAAGACTTGGAAAAATGGGAGCTTGTGGAGGCTTCTAAGTAGCAAGGTTTTGTAGCCCATGTACCTTACCGTGGCTAACCTGTCCTTAAATTAGAATGAGACACCGGAACTCCATCCACTCATTCATTTTTATGTATCTATAGGTATTGATTGTTTATCTTCTATATCTACCTATCATCTATCTATCTATCTATCTATCTATCATCATCATCATCATCTATCTGATATTCTCTTGAGAGTCCCCCCCCCAGCCCAGCTGAACTGAGAAAGAAGAGATTTTGCAACTCCTTAAGACTACTAGAGCCAGCGAGGGGATGACCACTAAGGCACTTCTGTGAATTTGGTAGGAGGGACACCTGTGAGCCACATCCAAGAATGGGAAGGTGGTATTTCCAGGGGCAGAGAAAGAACCCAAGAGAGATGGAAACTGGTCTAGCCGAAAAACTTGTGTTCTTTCATACACTCTGTCTTCCATCCCTTTTACATTCCTCCTTTGCTTCTCCCTAATCTCACTTGACTCCATTGCATCTCTTCTCTCCCTCTGTTTTTCCCCTCTTTCCTCTCATTCTTCTCTTTCCCTTCTCCACCTCCCAAGAGTATGTGCAGTGGAACGCACCAGGCTCCGCTCACCATCATTCTGAATGAACACCTGCTCTTATAACTTAATGCTTTTCCCCTCCTGCCTGCAGGGACCATTTCCATTGCAGGGAATTCTGACACCAGCTTTGAGCCCTGGGGTAGCAGGTAAATCATTTGCAGTGGCTCAGCATGCCAGGAAACAGGCAGCAGAGGAGCAAGAAGCCACTGGTCCTCAGTCAGAAGCTCCCACTCATATCTCTGGGTCTGTAGTCCAACCCAGGGAAGGGAAAGCCAGAGACCTTGCTCAGACAGGGCAGCAGCCTTCCTTTTGGTCCTGAGTGGTGAGTGAACTCCAGTGGCCTGTGTCCTGCTGCTTGGTGCTAGAACTGATGGCAGTAAGACAGAAATTAGGCTACAGGGAATAGGGAGATGACGATGGATAAAACATTCATCAAGGTAGAAGCAGAAGGACCCATATTTACATGGAATCTATGGAAATAGTTCTGCAACACCTCTGCTGCAGGGGTTGTATAAAATCTAATACAAAGTCACTTAGCCTGTCTGGGCTTCAGTTCTTTGTCTGAAAAATGGAGACAATAATATCCACTTCAAGGAATTAGAATTAAATAAAACAATCCATGTGAAAATGCTTAACACAGTAAACACAATGAATGCAAATTGAATCTGGATGTGTTCCATTGACTTACACACACACACACACACACACACACACACACACACACACACCTTCTAGGTGTGTCCTGGATTCAGCTCATGTCTGCTCCAATCCCTTTATTTAGTGGCTGAAGAAGCAGGCAGCAGGAGCTGCTCCTGAGAGGATGTTCCGAATCACCCTTGCCTGATCTCTAGCAGTCAGAGCAGAGCTTGTGTCTACCCTCAGTAGCCCATGTGCTCAGGAGGGAGGACCCGGCACAGTCTGAAATTTTCTTCAAAAGATCTAGAACAGCATGGAGGCTTTGGACTGCTCTGTGCTGCCTAAAAAATCCAAACATGGCTCCTTCCTGAGCATTTTATTTAAGAGAAGGTGTTCCTGATACAGGGAAACAGAAAGGACTACAAAACCACTTAGTTCAAAAGGCAGTTGTGCTGCATATAGAGAAAAGAAACAAGGGAGGCCAGGGTGGAAGGCATGGTGGTGTAATAGTTTAAAATGCACGGGACCTGAAACCAGATCTGAGTTCAAATCCTATCATGCCATCATACCCAGGGATCATGGTGTGCCTCCATTTCCTCATCTGCGCAATGAGAATGATAATCACTCCTTCCATGTCTATTAATAAGATTGAGGTGAGGACCAAGTGAAATAGCATAATTAAAATCACTTTGCAGAATATCATACAGCTGGTAGTTATTGCCGTTGTTGATATATAATGTCGATGAGAGAGTTGGAAGTCCCTCAAGTGACTACAACCACAGTCAAACCATTTTCTCATGAATATCACACACATGAAAGGTTGGGTGCATAACCTCAGACATCTTGCCCACGGGAAACCATTCTCCTAAGAGGAGGAGACTTTGAAGAATTCCTTCTTATCCGCCCCTATTCTACAAACAAGGATAAGAAGAGAAGGCAAGACCATTTTGCTGGCTTCCTGGGTAGAGGTTGTTGGGCTGGGGAGGTGAGTACAACTTTGTTCCTGGTAGGAATCAAGAGCCTCTCTCTGGTGATACCTGTATATTTCACCCAAAGTGACAAGGACCTTGTTAGCCGTCCTTGCATTGAGGAGCTTGATGGATTGAACTCCTGGGGAGAATGTGGCGGCCGTGATCTGCCATAAAGATGATGAATAACATTTTTTTTTCTTAAATGATTACCGAAAACTTTATAGCTAGCCAAAGCTGGCTTTCTCAGATCCCCTGGAGGAGAGCTTTTATAAAGTGTCATTTAATTAATAAGGAGGTTATTGATTGCTGTCATGCATGGAGTGCCGCACAAGAGTTAGGTAAGAAAAAGTAATGGAGGACCATAGACACGAAGAAGAGGGCAGGGCTGGGACCAGGCCCAGACCACAGCTGGAGGGAAGTGGGGACCCTCAAAACATTCTAGAATGCAGTTGTAGCCAATGTCTTCATTCTCCAGGGACATTTAGAAGTTAAAGGGGTGTTCCTGTTGATAGTTCTGTTTAGGAAATTCAGTCATTTAGAAGGCAGTGCAGTGTGAAGGGAAGTTTTCCTGATCAAAGATTAAGTGACAAGGTCTGTGGTGGAGGCTTAAGAGAGTTTCTGGACCTCTTGGGCCATAGTATATACTCATCCCTAAAGTAACAGACTTACACTATGTGATCTCCAGCATTCCCACTCAAATGTTCCATTTTATTCTGAATTGCTCATAAAGGAATGGGATGGGCAAAATAAAAACCCCAATTTGTGCATAGCTTTCTGTGGCTGGCTTTCCCAGAAAGAGAACACAGATAGATATTGGTGTAAGTTCAACCATGACAATTACAGATAAAAGAATACAGGAGGATCATAAGTTCCAGGCCAGCTTTAGCAACTCAGAGAGAACCTGTTTCAAAATTAAAAAAAATACAATAGGGCTAGAGGGGTAGCTCAGGGGTAGAATGCCCCTGGGTTCAATCCCCAGTACCACAATCACACACACACACACACACACACACACACACACACACACACATACATGCACACACACACGAGAGAGAGAGAGAGAGAGAGAGAGAGAGAAAGAGAGAGAGAGAGAGATGTACTCAACATAAAGTGGATACACTTATATTGGCAAACCCTAGGACATTTGTTCTGAAGTTTGGGGTACCATCTGAGTTAGTGAACATCTCCTGTTATGGGAATCCAGTCTGAGGCTCCTACAAGAAGACCTATGATTTTCCAGATCCTAGTGACATTAACCATTTCCTGACCAAGGACTCCAATTTGCACCAAAGAGCTCTTATCTTGGCCTGACCAGTCATTCTGCAGAATGATTTTAGGGGTCTTATATTTTTGTTAAAAGAACTTGGCATTTATAATGAAATAGGACTGGGTTTAAATTTCAGGTTTGCAACTTATTATCCATACAAACATGGGGAGTGATCTCTGAGCTTAAAAATTAGACTACTGTATATCTGCATGGATTGTTGGAAGGATTTAAGATGATGTATCCAAGAAGGAAATGTCTGGAACATGGTAGGGACACCAAAATATCAACTGCTTTTCCTTCTCCCTCCCTGCTGTTTTGTTTTCTTTAAGATGATAGAAAACAGGTTATCAAACTGGGCATGGTGGTGCACGCTTATAATCCCAGTACTTGGGAGGCGGAGACCGGAGGATCCAGGTTCATGGCCAGCCTCAGCTACTTAGTGAGGCCCTCCGCAACTTCGTGAGACCCGGTTTCAAATTAAAGTATAAAAAATAGGGGCTGGGGGTGTAGCTCGGAGGTAAAATGCCCCTGGGTTCAATCCCCAGTACCACAAAAAAAAAAAAAAGAAAACAAGTTATCAGTCTGGTGAATAAGTTCAAGGTAGGGGAGAGATCAGTACAAAGATGGATAGAATCATGCTACTCATTAGTCCCCAGCCAGTGACACTGATGACTGATCTCAACCTACTGAATTTTAAACAGCAACTAATGTACGGTCCATATCTTGCATGAGATTTAGAAGACAAAGTGGCCAGCAGTTTCACCTGTGGTTTTTATGTGTCATAGCTCAGCATGAATCAACAATGTATTGGAGCTGCTAAAAAAAATATAACTTCTAGCCATGTGAATAGTAATGCACAGATCAAGAGAGTATAAGCATATCAATGTTTTTGGTAGATGGTAGCCAATTTTAGATGTCACATTTAGGTAGGACATCAACAAATTCAAAGTGTCCTAAGGGGGTAACATTATGGAGAGATTTCAGAATGTCCTAAGCATTGAGAAGGAGTTACTGGACCCCAAAATATTGATATCATAGTACTGTAATGTATCTGTGTCCATTGCTAACTCACATAGAGCCTTCATGTAAAGAAGAGATAAGTACCCCTTTGCAGAGCAGGTACAGCCCTACATGAGGCTTTTCATCCACCCTCCTCCTCACAGCCATATTTCCTTGTTTGGTGCATAACTTACGCAATGGTGTGTGGCAGCTCTGATGGTAGCAAGCCTCAAATCCCTGAAAAGCTGCTTCGTGAGAGATGGTGTTGAGTTTTTCTGTGTATCCACACAAGGCAGAACCTGGGCCAGTAGTAAGGAGGAATATAGAGAGGTAATGTTAGGCCTAACATAAGAGAGAATTCCTAATGATGATAGTTTAATGATTGTTGTCACTTTATTTAAAGCCTGAAAAAAATCTAAAAATGAGTATCCTGATCCAATCAGTCAGTTAGAAGGCAAAGAAAGCAGATTATCAGAACCATGCAGTGGAAAAATCAGCCCAGGCACAGAGGCAGAGGGTTCTTAGTCATAGGAGTATCCCATGCTAGTAGTAAGACTGTCCTAGTGTGGAAAAGGGCATCAGGAGCTGAAGTCAGTAGACTACCTGTATCCCTGAAGGGCTGGCAAGACTGATCATTCTAGGGTGTGACAGTTGATCAGACTGGTGTCAGATGCCACTGAACTGCCCCATCCCTATGACTAACTTCCTTGCTCTGAGGTTAAGCTCTCAAGTCAGATTTTCAACCATGACCTGGCTCTACATACAGGTCTACGAATAGGGGAAGTTTCTAGAGTCATTATTTTTCTGACTATACATTAATAAAATTTCAGTCTTATGATTTGGCGTCCCCTGAAACTTGGCCATTTATGCTGATGTAACCCAATAATTTGAGATTTTTCCAATAGACACTGGTTTACTGAATGCAATTTCTTTTCAAATGAGGGTGAAGTGAAACATATGGTATATTAAAAATGAGACCCCCTTCCCCTTGCTCATACCTGAATCACCCCACCTAAGTAAGTGTGGGGATGTTCCACACTTACTCTTCCAGGAGGATGAGCATGAGAACAGTACAGCGCCTGCTGGAAAATGTGGATTCCATCTGAGATATCCTGTCTTCCCAAGAAGGCTGGTTCTTTTTTCAGTTGGAAACCCCTAACGAGTCATCACTATGGCCCTTATTGCCTGGAGTTGAGGCAACACCCCTCTTGAGTTACATTTTCACTCATTTCCTCCTTTCTTTTTCTCCATTTTAGATGCCAGTGCTATTCTCAAGCACATGCTTATGCAGCTTCAATTGATGCTGATTAGGTCAATTGTAAGGTGCAGAAAGCATCTAGACCTGCAGGTCACATGACTTCTGGTTTAGAGTGTGGCTGGTCCCTTCCAGTCTCCAAAAGAGAATTGAGCCCGCACGGCAGCCACAGGAAGATGTCTGATTCAACCCCTTGGAGAAAAGCTGCAAAGACTCAGTCAACAAGTGACTCCTGATGGTAAATGCTATGCTTGTGGGTTTCCTGTATGCACCTGCTTCCGGTTTCCATCACTGTGTTTACTTCCCGGAAGTCCATGGCCGCAGAGGCAGGGAAGGGGTTAGGTTGCAAGTAGGTTCAGGGAAGTGCAGGAAGAGACCTTGAACTGAAAAGGAGGCTTGTTGCCTCCCATAGTTTCAAGATTAAACGGAAGAACCCAGCCAGTTGGCACTTGCAAAAACTTTGTTCATGAAAAGAAATCAGTGCTTATACTGTGAAGTTGCCAAACCTTTACAAGGAAGGGCATGTTTTCCATCCAATTTGGAATAGAAAAATATCCTCTCTGAAGCATAGTGGGTAATGATGATGCTTATGGACTTTGCTGATGGAGACCCAGGTGGTTTCAGGTTTCAGTGAGGTGTGACTCCTCCACTCTAGAGAATTGCAACTGTCCATTGGGCTGTGCCACACTGCCCCAAGGCTCCAGGTCAGTTTATGGCTATTGTATTGCTGTAGAGGGTCCCAAATGGGAACCTTTCATGTGTGTTCCCTAAAACCAATGAGATTTCTAGCACGTGTCGCGGATGACCACATTGGCTCCTCCTGGTAGGATCCCAAAGAATTTTCTGTGAAGAACAGTGCCTCAGTGGGGGCTGGTGGCCTGTCCTTGGGAACCAACAGACTTTACAGTGTTTCTCCTGTTTGGAAGATCATAGTTTGTTAAGGAGGCAGATAAAATGAGATAATGAATTATAAAAGAGTTTCAGGACCATTCCCATCAAGGCATACCTAAAAATTCTGAGTAAAAATATGTTCTTTTTAAATAGTTGTTGTCAGAAAAGTAAGGCATTCCATGGAGGCCAGAAGTTGACAAGAAAGTGTGGCTCCATGAAGCTAGGTGTGCCCTGGGTTGGCCTTCTCTCAAGAGGGTGTCTGCTGACATCTGCTGTCCTAGAGCATCCATTTAGTGAGCACCAGAGAATCAGAGGAAAGGAGACAAAGCCTAGGTCAAGGGAATGGTGGGAGGTCAGACAGAAGACCCCTTATAAAACCAGGACCCCAGAAAAGACACCCAGGCAGAAAGGGTGTCAGCTATCTATTGCCACAATCCTGCTATGAGAGTGGAATCACAGTTCCTTGGTGGCACAGAGAATACGTGTTTATTATTCACACACCTGGCCTAGCAGCCAGGCAGTTCTGCTGATCTTGGCTGGGCTCACTCACCTTTTTGCTGCCCACTAAAGTACTACTGGATGGAGTGACTGCATGACTTGCTTCAGCTCTGTCTTTCTGCTTGAAACCAGGGGCGTATCCTTCTCATGGTAATGAGAGAGAGCAAGAGCAACACCCATAAATGTACTTCTTCAAGTTTCTACTCACACATCCCATTACTTAAAGAAAGTCACCCAGCTGGGATGAGAGTCAGAAGGGGAAGTTGCTACAAGGCTACATGGCTTAGGGTATGTACTTGGGGAGGTGTGATAGGTTGATAAATGCCCCATTCGCAATCCACATACACCTAGAACCTCAGAAAGTGACATTATTTGGAAACAGGATCTCTGCAGATATAATTAGTTAAGGATCTCAGGGTGAAATTATCCTGGATTTGGGGGAGAGAAGAAACTTCAATAACTAGAAGAAAACAAGACACAGAGACACACAGGCAGAGGCCATGTGAAGATGGAGATAGAGTTTGAAATGATGTTGTCACAGTCGGGCCTGGTGGCATACCTTGTGTCTGGGTGGAATAAAGAATACAATGTTCTCAGAGAAATTTTAATTACAAGTCCACCATCCTATGAGTTAAGGGCTGAAATTCATACAACCAATGTATACTGTAACCCCTTCTCCCTCCCCTCACAATAAAACAAAAAAAAATCCAACCTCAAAGTTTAGTTTTTAAGTGGCCATGAATTAGAAGTACCCCAGGTGCCTGCCAGAAATAAAGACAAATCCTTTTTAGAGGAGCATTCATTAAACACAGGCCACTGAGAATTCCTATGTATAAGTTCCAAAGGACATATATATCCATTGCAGAAATCACTTATTTTTACAAGACAACAAGCAAAAAAGCCAGCAGACACATCCAAACAGCAAAATCAGACCAGCAAAGAAAATAGTTATAATTAAAAAAATAAAATTGTATGGACTGAATTGTGTCCCTCAAAATTCACATGTTGAAGCCCTATCCCTTAGGACCTCCAAATACAACTATATTTGGAGACAGGACCTTTAAAGAGGCAATTAAGGCAAAATTATCTTGTTGGAGTGGGCTTTAAGGCACTCTTACCAGTGTCCTTCTAAGAAGAGGCAATTTAGATACACTGAGGGATCAGGAAAGTCCACGTGTGGGTGCAGACAGAAGACCATATGAAGACTCAGCAAGGAGGTGGCCGTCTATGAGCCAGGGAGAGGCCTTGCAACAAACCAACCCTGATGACGTGTTGACCCTGGATCTCTAGCCTCCAGAACGGTGAGAAAATAAATTTCTGTTGTCTAAGCCACCTAAGTATGCGATTTTTATTTATTTATTTTTACATCCCTAGGAAATGAATACAGTCATCGCTCTGTGTCGATGGGGGATTGTTTCCAGACCCCCCCCACACACACATACTCCATACTAAAATCTGAACATGCTCCAGTCCTTATATAAAACGGTGTAGTATTTGCCTATAACCTGTGCACATGCTCCTGTATACTTTAAATCATCGCTAAATTACTTGGAATATCTAATACAATGTAAATGCTATGTAAATAGTTGGTGTGCTGTATTGTTTAGGGAATAACAACTAGAAAAATGTCTGTATGTGTTCAGCACAGACATATATCTTTTAAAAATATTTTGGATCTGCAGTTGGCTGAATCCACATAGACAGAACTCACAGAAAAAGAGAGCCAACTGCACAACACATTGAAAGAAATATGAGAGGTCCGTAAGTACGGCTTATGAAAAAGAAGATATTGAAATCAACCACTCAGGTTTAACAGACCAACTACAAATTCTAGAAGTTTTTATAAATATTTTGTTTTTACATCATAATTAGAAACAAAATAAATAACAGATTACACTCAATTGTATACTTGGAGGTGGATCTAAAGAATACCAAGAACAAAAGCAGAAAGAAGCAAAAAAGAGGATAGACTTAGCAATACGGAGGACAGAACAAGGAAATCCCATTACACATTTAGTCGGCATCACAAGAGAAGAGATAAGAGAGGATGAGGAATAATTAGTTACCCCTGGCTGAGAGAGTGGCCCAGTTCTGCTGGTGGTTGCTGGGACAGGCATGACATCAATGGTGATATTTGATATAGATCTACCTGGTGATTAAAAAAAATAAAGGAACAGGCCTTGAAGGCCTTGAAGCAACGGGAAAGGATGTGCAAAGATACAGAGGCCTGAGGAAGCCGCACGTCTCCAGC
This sequence comes from Glis glis, assembly GCA_004027185.1. Taxonomy (NCBI): domain Eukaryota; kingdom Metazoa; phylum Chordata; class Mammalia; order Rodentia; family Gliridae; genus Glis; species Glis glis. Next base: position 133,026 of record PVJS01000155.1, on the reverse strand, counting down.
ATGCGATGAGGAGCCTGGTGTGATGGTACTGCAGTGGAGCAGCCACACCGGACCCTGCACTCATTTGGGACCTGGAGTCTGGAGGCGGGCAGACGGAAGGACTTTGTCTGCCCCTCTCTGAGCCTCAGGCTGTCTCCCGTGGGTGACTGGGAGTCAATGGAAATCTTTAAGCCAATGGATCACTTTAAGGAAGTGACGTGATCTGCTGTGCACTTTGCAAGATAAAGCACCCAGAAGGCGCTCAATAGGTGCTTGTGGTTTGATGGATAGAGACTGCTGACACTGATCCCTTTGTTCCTGGAAGGCTGTGGCCCGGACAAGCTTTGGGCCTTCTGGATCCATCTTCTTCTGCAAAGAGGGGATCCTGGGGGACTCTGCCCTAAGTGGTGACCCCAGGTGTTCTGGAGCTGTGGGGACCTTCAGGAGGCATCACTCACAGATTCCTTCCACCACAGAACTCTGTCTGTCCACCTCGAAGCCAGGCTCTGCCCAACTTTGCTCTGGGTCCATGCTATGGGAATCCAGGCCAGGCACCAGGTGGCCCTCAGCTCCCCTTCCTTATCCTCGCTCTCCCAAGCAAAGGTCAGCTCTGCTGCCCAATTCTGGGCTATTCCCCCCATAACCACCACTGGGCCTTTTGTTGGTGAAGTGGAGTGGGTGGGAGAACAGGACTAAAATGTACAGAGCATTTGCAGCTTGCCAGAACTGTCACAAGGTTCCTGTGTGTGTTGTCCCAACTGCTCACCTGTCAATCTTGGGGTGGGGTGGGGGTCAATGCTATTATCCTCATTCAAAGGTTGGCTGCATTTCCAGGCCTGAGCAGAGGGTCAGACTCAAACACCATTCACAGCTCCAGCCTCTGTTCTCCGCCTCGTGTGGCTAGCTGTACTTAACTCCAGTACTTAACTCCATCTTATAACCTAAAACCATATTTTGGAAGGAAACAGACCAAATAATGTTATGTGCATATACCCTGGCACTGCCCTCCGATCCAGTTACAACTGACAACATCACACACATGGGAAAGCTGGATCGCTCCAGTGTGGGCTCCTTCTTTCTCTGTTCCTGATGAAGCATGTGTCCATGTCAGGTTTTCTCCCACAGGTAGACATGCTTGGGTTTGCTGCATTATATTTAGGTTATTAATCATTATTACATAACAATCGCTTCTCTAACTGATCTTTGTTGCTTATGAAATAAGTGCCACATAACTATGGCGGGGGGTCTGGTCACTGACACAAACAGTCTAGTGTGTGATCAGGGCATTACCTTGTTCTGTTGGCTACAGCCACATGTGGCCTCCTCTCTTTCCAAATCCAGACCCAGATATTTGCTCCCTGGAGGTCTGCTTTCTGTAGCTACTCTTGCACCAAAGTCATGTTCCTTCAGTTGTATATTTTCTGAGGGAAAGATTTTTACATCTTCTAGGAGCGAGGTCTAGTTGAAATGATTCTCCAGATACAGGATTCTGAAGCAGAGTCTGCTAAGAATGAGCTGACCACAGGATCCTGTTTCTGTTATTGTTTCAGGGAACAGCATTCTTGTGAAAAACATAGATCTTCTGAATCTGAATGTCTGGGAACCACAGACACAAATCTGAATGTGCCCCAACCCCTGGTCAATCTTATTTAACAGATTTAACAGGCTGGTCCCAGACTGGAGTTTAGGAAGTACTTGTCAGAATGAAGAGAAGAAAAGAGAAGAAGGAAGGAAGGAAGGAAGAAAGAAGGAAGGAAGGAAGGAAGGAAGGAAGGAAGGAAGGACAAATAAAGAAAACAGTGAAGAAAAGATGAAAAGGAAGGGAGCAAAAAGAAAGAGAAGCTTGGTCCTAACCATCAGAGCCTTCTCCTTGTTTGGGCAAATACATACCTTGGCTCTTCAGGACACTACAGAGCAAGGAGTGTGAGCTCATAAATGTTTGATTGGCGTGATACCATTTACAATCAGTAAGAGAAGGTGAACTTGTGTGGGGTTCAGCACAAGGTTAGGTGGGGTCTTAGAGGAGCACTTTACCTTCTCAGGGGGGACAGTCCTTCCTCAGGGTAAGTGTGGGAATTGGAGGAGGCTCTATCATTTATCACAGTGACTGGGAGGGGGCAGTGCTGGCTTTCCTGGCAGGAAGCAGAAATGCTAGAAACCCTGTGATGTGAGGGAAGTCCCTCCAGGGGCCCTCTCGGGGGCCAGCTGTGGTTGCAGGGGAGGTTTCCGGGGTGAGATCCCCAGCTAGAAGAAAGCATGTGGAATCAACATCTGGAAGAGAACAACAGCAGCTTTATTTTATAGGCCTGTCCCTTATATAGGGTTCCAGGAAAAATGACACATGTCACACTACAGTAACACGTGCATGCATATTGCATATTACCTGGTCATGCTTATGTAACTCTATACACATCTGCGGCTGTGCATATGATCTGCCTGATCATCCTTATTTAACTAACCGCTCATCTGTGGCTGTGCGGGATGAGCGGGTCATGTCTTCACCGGCCTCTAGTTCCTCTGGGCCCCACAGTCTTACATGATTTCTCCATGAAAACCCTGCTTATAATTACCCAGGCCCAGTCCTTAACTCCATCTTATGACATAAAACCACATTATGAAAGGAAACAGACCAAATAATGTTATGTGCATATACCAATGTATCACTATGAGTCTCGCTATCATGTACAATTACAATGCACCCATACAAAAATTAAAACAACATATTGTGTTTTAAAATACAGTCCTAAAATAGATTGTATTTTCCAGAAATGCAACTTCCTTGTAAATCAAGGAAAGATTGTGCTGTTCATAACTTTATCAAGAGTTGTTCACCATTTTGGAACAGCATGTCATTGATGGCAATGTTGTCCACACTAATTGAGTCATTAGTACCAGCCCCCTGGAACAGTTCATATTTTCTCCTCTTGTCTCACAGTGACCTGGGATGTGGTAACGTTTAAGTACCATCTTATTGTACGTTCTAATATAGACATGCTGATTGCTTATATATTGAAAAACTTTTTTTGTGTGTGGTACTGGGGACTGGACCCAAGGCTACACCCTAGTCTTTTTTTATATTTTTTTGTTTTGAAATAGGGTCTCACTAGGTTGCTGATAGTCTCGCTAAATTGTTGAAGCTGGTCTTGAACCTGCAATCCTCCTGTCTCAGCCTCACAAGTACCAGTGGTGTGCACACCATGCCCAGCTTAAAAAACTTATAAATTACTTTTCCTTTATTCCTCCTTAACATCACTGGTAGCACATTATGTTTAGTTTTTAAACTGTAAATACAGATAGGTTCTGTTACCTAGATACTATTATTGAAATTTCACTTTAGAATAATTATGAGGCATTGTTTAATATTTGCTTGGGTAGAGTTGGAACCACTGACCAACGCTCTCAGTTTCCTTGTGAAGTATTTGATGTCCAAGAAAGAGAAAAGACTAGTCCAAGGTGTAGGAGTGAAAGGACTAGAATAGAAAGGGCCAGAAGCCAGGTCTCCTCATGTGTCAAAGTGAAAGAAAAATACAGAGGCAAATCTCCATGCCATAGGTTTCATTTGGGAAGAAAAAAATAATAGGATAGCAGTCCAGGATACCTGCCCAGGCTAGGGTGGCCTTTGGGAAAGAGAAAAGCTCTGTTCGGTGTTTTGCAAGAAGGCTCATGGGCACTTGTGACACATGCGAAAGGTGTTGGGCTATGATCGCAGATTGGCCGCGGCTACTAGGTAAACTAGTATTAAAGCTCTAGCAGGCTGTTTCCACCTCCTGTGGTTCCTGTAGTGAGCCATGGTCTAAAAAATGTTCTTGTGATAGTTCCCATTACTGGGTAAATCATGCATGTGAACCCTCTCTTTGTGGCCTTCCCCAGCTCTGTTTCGATGGGATCAGATGTAAGTGGCTCCACTTTTAACCTGACGCCTTACACAAGTGGAATGGTCATCCTATAGGTGGGATCCACCATGGCGTGGTCCCAAGGGATGTCTGCCAAGGTGGGCACAGGGCAGGGTGGTCCCTCTTCTCCTTCTGCTTCAGACCTTCTCTCTTTTTTCTTCCATTATACCCTCTTGGAAAGAGACTCATCTTCTGAGGAGACCCAGCAAAGAGGGCGCATCCTCATTCCAGGCTTAGATGGCATATTGTTTTTCTTGCTAGAAGTGTTGTAACAAATCGCTACAAACCGAGTGGCTGCAAACAACATAAACTTATTCTCACAGAGTTCTGGAGGCAGGAAGTCTGAAATCAAGGTGGTCACACGCCCTTGCCTCTTCTGGCTTCTGGAGGCTCCGGCACTCCTTGGCTTGTGGTGGCCTTCCTCCAATCTTCATTTCCACATGGCTCTGTGTTGTGTCTCTGTGTCTGTTTCCCCTTCTTTTCTCTTGGGAAGAAGACTGGACATTGCATTTAGGGTCCACCCTTAACCCAAGACGCCCTTATCTCCACACCCTTAGCTTAATGACCTCTGCAAAGACCCTTTCTCCAAGTGAGTGCACAGTCACAGAAAGCTCCCCGGGGTCACATCTTTTGGTAGTGGCAGGAGGTGAAATGGGAGGTGTCACTATTCCACCCACAATGGATGCTGTTCTCCAATGACAACTGCCTGGCCAGGAGATCATCTGGACTTGGAAATTAGACTCCACGTTCTCCATTCCAACGTCTGCTCAGCAATGGTAATATTTGGAAGAAGTCATGAGGAGTTGGGGGATCTGTGAGTTCATCCTGCTCCACCCTCAGTGTTAGAAATGAGTGCACAAAGCTGGGCATGGTGGCACATGAGGCTGAGACAGGGGGATCACAGGTTTGAAGCCAGCCTCAGCAACTTAGTGAGGCTCTCAGCAACTTAGTGAGACCCTGCTTCCAAATGAAAAATAGAATAGCGCTGGGGAATGTAGCTTAGAGGTAGAATGTCCCTGGGTTCCATCCCCAGTACCAAAAAAAGAAAAAAAACACACAGAAATACAAAGGAGAGGGGTGCCTGACCCAAGATGACTGGTATCAGAGGCAGGACCCAGAGCGAGCTTTCAGGGCCTACAAACACTATCAAGTTCATTCCCCTGCACAATTCTTTCCCCTTGGCACACGTTTTTGCCCATAATATGGAGCGACATTCCCCCCATTAACCCTGCCACAGGACAGAAGCGAGCCTCCCATTGCCCGGAGGTGTGGGCGCCCCACACACACACACACACTGACCAGTCACAGCCCCACTGAAGGGCAGAGGAAAGAAGCTCGTGCAGGTCCCGGGGAATTTTACTGGAAGCGGAAAACCAAGGCGAGAGAGCTCTCCCACATCCTGGCTGTCTCCCCCACAGACACTCGCTCCATATTTACATTCCGTTTATGTTGCCTCTTGTTTATCTTGTTACCTAAGTACTTGGCACAAAAGTAATTATTTTGTTGCAAAAGCCAAGTCAGCTGGCAAAATTTAAAAAAAAAGAAAAGGAGAGAGAGAGAGAGAGAGAGAGAGAGAGAGAGAGAAAGAGAGAGAGAGAGACTTTGACTCCAGTGTGGAATCATATAAATAACTACCGCAATGGAGACGTAGGAAATTATGCTCCCTCTCTGCCACCATCGCCACTGTCGGGAGAAGATTCTGAGGGTAACATCTTGCCATTGTGTGCAGGAAAAAGATCATTTCTGAGCAAAGTGGCTTTTTGCAGATGTGTACAATGCTGTCCCCTCTCTCCCCACGCACACCCCTCCCCTCTTCCAAATTATCAGTACAATATCAATTCACATCGCGCAGCATGCAAAGCAGATAGAAAGCAACTCCCCGCTGAGCTGCCATCCAGATAATTCTCTCCTTTCCATGCCAAAGCAAACAGTGGGGAGGAAAGGGGACATTTTCCTAGGGGAAACAAAAGCAACCTGCCTACCCAGAAAAGGCCTGGTGGGTCTGGAGGCTGGACCCCAGGTCCGTGCATGTGGGTATACTCTAGCTCCTCTCTTGATGCTTACTGACAAAGCCATTTTCGATTACACAGATCCCGTTTGACTAAGAGCTAAACAGCAATTGTACTGGTTTTAGAGAACAGGAGAGAGGAAATGGAGTGTGATCAGTTGGGGCGTAAAGGAGCATATTTTTCTCCTGCCCCTGAGAGCTAGCTTAAAAGGAGAACCGTGTCCCTCGAATTGTTTTTTGGGGATTGTACTACAATGAATCGGTCTCCCCACAACTCCTACTCTGTGTCATACACGCAGAAACACACGGATTCTCTCTTCTCTCAGAAGTCTCTTTCTCTCCCCTGTTCCTGCCTCTCTCATCCCTTCTCCCTTTTGTCTCTTTCACGTGTTCCTTCCTTTGCAACCTGTTTCTTTTCTCCTTTTCCTCCTTCTATTGTTGTCCACCTTTCCAAGCAACCCAGTTCTCCCCCTCTCCTCCCTACTGCCCTGGTCAAAGGTGATTCCAAAGCTCCCTTGCCCTGAGGAATAAACATGGGGTGGCTGATTCAGGTCCTCAGCACTCAGAGAGCATGGAGGCAATGGAGCTGGGTGGGCAGCCAGGAGGAATTGGTGGAATGAGGATGCTGGGATTGAGGAAGACAGCTGCAGGACAGCCCTTTGCCACTCCAGGCCTGGCCCACGCAGCCCTCCCTTTTCTCATTAAGAGCAGAGAGCCTTGAGCGGGGGGCTCCCGTAAGCATCGTTTGTCACTGTGATTGGGGCCCTCGGATGAGTGGCAATGAGGGTGCCTGCTAGATAACTCCCCTATCCTCATGAGAGAGTTGAAAGGGAGAAAGAGAAAGAGGAAACCTGCCCCAAAATATAAACTATGGGTGAGAGAATTCCTCCCTCTCAGCCTCAGTTTCCTTATGTCCTGGCGGAGGATGGGGAAGAAGAAGGGAAGGATGGGCGTGACCACCTGAGTTCTCTCTACAGACTCACTCTCTTGATGTCCCCAGAGGTTCATGGGAAAGAGAATTGTCTGCCATAGCCATCTCATCCCATCCTGAAAATATCCTTCTCAGCAAGCCTGTACCGCGGCACTCACCCTCTGTCCATGAAAGGGACATGCTCAGATGAGGGGACAGGAGGGACAAGGTGGGCACCTTTTGTTCTGTGTCATTTCATACCCGCAGCTGGCTTCAAGCCCTCAAGAAGACACTAAGCCCCAGTTACTTGACCGGGACACCTACCTGGACTGTCTCCAAGATCTCCATTTACCCTGCCCCTGTCCTCTAGCTGCCCCTCCTCTCGCCATCTTCTTCAGGTCACTGATACCCCTGGAGATCCTGGAGGCCATCTAACCATGCTGGTTTTCCCAACATGACTGGTCAGAGCGCAGAGTGAGAGAGTCCCCGGGCCTGGAATATTATATACCACCTTAAGCAGGTCGCCGCCTTGCTGAGATAGAACGTCCTCTTATTCAAGATGGGACAATAAACTGAACTTTCCTCCCTCAGACTGTTGGACGTCAGTATACACAGCAGCTGGAGAACAAATGATTTAATTACAGAGAACAACAGCAGAAGTGGGTGGAGAAGCTGGCTTCAGGGGAGTCAAGGGTGTCTGTCCGTGAGGGGCACGGGGAGGGAGGCGATGCCGCATGAAGGGAACTCAGCACCAATTAAAATGGAAGAAAGAAGATAGAAGAGGGGAAAAAAACCCAGCAAACTGAAGACAAAGCAACCTGAAAGTGAGAAATCTAAAGGAATTGGAAGAGCATGGTTTGATGTACAACTTATGGAGAATCCATGAAAAGAAAATGAAGTGGGCCCCAGGGGACCTGTGGAGATAATAAGGCTCAAAAGCGACCAAGTGTGCCACTCTGCTGCTTGTTGCTGTGGAAAATGATTAAGGATGTCTTGGGATAAAAAAGAGATCGACAGACTCTTTTATTGCCTCACCCCTCCATCAAAAAGGAAACTTCAGCCCGGCGTGGTGGTGCACACCTATAATCCTAATACTTGGGAGGGTGAGACAGGAGGATCACAGGTTCACGGACAGCCTCAGCAAGGAGCAAGACTGTCAGCAACCTAGAGAGACCCTGTTTCTTTTTCTTTTTTTTTTTTTTTTGCGTTACCGGGGATTGAATCCAGGGGTGTTCTACCCCCGAGCTACACCCCCGGCCCTATTTTTAATACTTTATTTTGAAACCGGTTCTCACAAAGTTGCAGAGGTCCTCACTAAGTAGCTGAGGCTAGCCGCGAACCCGGATCCTCCGGTCTCTGCCTCCCAAGTACTGGGATTACAAGCGTGTGCCACCACGACCCTGTTTCAAAACAAAAAACAAAAAGGGCTGGGGGTGTAGCTTGGAGGTAGACTGTCCCTGGGTTCAATTCCCAGTAGCACCAAAACAAAAACAAATACAAAAACAAACAAACCTTCACTACCAAGAATCTACTACTTTCCCAGCAATGAGACAACAGTGAGTAAACTATTTTTAAGTGATTATGTGAGCATCATTGTTAGTACGTGAACTGTGTATTTATTTGGATAAATGAAAGCAGGTGACATCTTTAGGGTGCTGTAATTTAGATCTGGGTGGGGGAGGGTAATTACTATCATGCCTATGGCACCTTGTGTGGGAAATTTTAAAATCTCAAAAAGCACGCTCAGTCTTCCCTATCGGGTTGCGCCCGCCTGCCCCCTTGGTCCTCATTTCTGGGGAGGACGTCAGGGAGCCCATAGGAGCTGTGGCCAGCTTGCATATTGTCTGAGGCAGAAGAATAGACCTGTCCAAAAAGGAGCGACGAAAACAACGACGACAAAACCCGCCGTCAAAATTAATGTCTAGCGAGGATGGACGAGGAAAGAAAAACTGGAGCTTTGCACGCCGAAATGTGTTTTCCAGACTGGCTAAATGAAGCTGGCGGTATTAAAGGCGTAAATCAACCACACGGATGTCTAGGTTCTACGTGGGCAGGTCTGCTTATGAGGCAGAAACCTTCCGAGAGCTGGATTTCCAAAGGAAGGCCGTAAAAGCCCCATCCCCAGCCTGGTTCCCCAGAGGCTTCGGGATTTGGGGTCTCACCGGGTGGAGTTAAAGAGGTGGGCATGGTGTGATTTTCACCAGGCACCTTTCACTATGTTACTGTCGTCCTTTGGAAAGGGAGACAGCCCTTAGAAAACAGGGAAAGGGGTAGCTGGCCTGGATTCTGGGTGGGACCCAGGGTGGTCTTGAAGTTGGCCCCTCTTCTGTTTCCAGCACATGTCATCCATCACCACCTTCTGGTCCTCGCCTCCATGTTTTCTGTTCCTGGGTCTCTAGGGACCAACCCATCCCTCACATTCTGCTCCCACCCCAATCCGGGCAGAATCCCCCTGGGTCACTGAAACCCACCCTCTGTGTTGATTAAGAGCAACCCATCCCTCTTGGCTGTGCTGAGGCTATTGATAGCAGACTTGAATGGCCAGGGCACAGCCTAAAAATTTGGAGCCTGGAGTTCCAGGCAGTATTCTACTCATTATTTGTGAGAATCTGGATGGAACTGTTACTCTCTCCAGCTTTCATTTCTTCATCTATTTTATGGGTAGGTTGGGCCTTACGTGATGTCGCAGATCCTTTTCTGTTCTTGGGATTCTTGAGAGACCCATCCATGTCATCTCCTAAATAACAGAACTTCTAAAATGTTCACACCATAAGTGAACATTTTGCAAATGCAAAGCAGGCATCAAAACAATGGCAACCGATAGTCTTTCCTATTCCTCAGGATACCCCATGTCACCATGACTCCATTAAAAAAAGACTGGGCAGCCAGGCGTGGTGGCACACACCTGTAATTTCAGTACTTGAGAGGATGAGACAGGAGGATCGTAGGTTCGAGGCCAGCCTCAGCAACTTAGCGAGGCTCTCTGCAACTTAGTGAGACCCTGTTTCAAAATAAAAAATTAAAAATAGGGCTGGGGGTGTAGCTCAGAGGTAGAACACCACTGGGTGTTCAATCCCCAATACCACAAAAAAAGAGAGAGAGAGAGAGACAGACAGACAGACAGTCAGACACTGGGCTGTGGCATCAAAGGGATCCAGATGTGAAGCTCTGTTCTTTATCATCTTTGGATCTTGGACAAGATATCTGATGGGCTTCACTTACATGAGTTTTTAAATGCAGTTGATATTTTTGGCCTCTAAAGAATGTGGTGAAGAGTCGGTGAGATGAGCTATGTGCTGAACCCTAGCTCTGACCCATGTGAGTTTCTTCCCTTCTGCTTGGTGCAGTGTTGCTGCTGTTGTTGTTTTTCCCTAAGCAAGATGTTCAAAGAAATGAGCCAAGAGGAGCCTGGGCATTGGAGGTAGGAGAGAACTCCTGTCATATCATGCCTAAGAGCTGGCCCATCTCTAGGTTGCCCTTACCCAGCGTGTGATGTGAGATGAGAGGAGGAGGAGCAAGGGCAGGCCCAGGGAGCTGAGCTACAGGAACCTGCACCATCATGCGGCAGGCTAAAGACCTGGGGGCTGGGGTTGGCATGGGCCAGTAGGTAGAATCCAAAAGGAGAATTGTTAGGTGCCACCCATGTGCACTAAATAAATAATATTGGTGTTTACTCACTTTTTCCAAGCCTCTGACCTGGTTGCCAGGCTGCATGGAGGTGAGTCAGAGGTCTAATCCAGAAGGAACCAGTGATCTTCCAGCCTGGGAACTAACTTCCTTCCTTCTTTCCTTCCTTCCATCCTTCCTTCCTTCCTTCCTTCCTTCCTTCCTTCCTTCCTTCCTTCCTTCTCTCCTTCCTTCCTTCACCATCCTTCACCATCATCATCATATTCCAGGATAAGACAATAAACAAGAGGTCAAAAGTGTCTGCCTCTGCAAGAGAAGAAAGACAAGATGAAGAAGTCAGATGCGTAGCACCTCAGGTAGTAGAGGTGAAATCACCACAGCAGGGCAGCATAGCCAGAGTGCCGGAGCACAGGATGGGGAGAACAAGGGGGGTGCCTCTCTCCCCAAGAGCAATTCCAAGATTGTTATCTTCCAGGTGGGGAGAGGTCACCCGGGCATCCTGGCCCTCTCCTCCAAGACAGACCTGGTGTAAAGAAGACCAAAGAGTAGAGGAGACTTGGCTTTTGTCCTGATGGCCTCAGGCAGAGCACAGGATGAGCTGTGAGGGCTGGAGGAGGGGTGAAGCCGGTGGGGTGTCCTGCACCTTGCTCAAGGCTGGAACCACTTCTTCTTTCCCGTGCATGGTGAGGGGGAGGCTGTGCCATGGAACTCCTGGTCATGCTGCCCTGCAAGGGACAGGTGGGGCCTGGGAGCTGTGAGAGGCTGAGACAGGATGACAGCACTTTATCTTAAGATGAGACTGAAGCCAATTCCAGGATAGGCCTGTGCACCTCTCACTTGGATTTTATTTTGAGGACAGCAGAAGACAGAAGAGGAAGCTTGGGACTACTTTCATTCTGAACCTCAGCTTCTAGAAACTCAATCATAACCCAGAAGTGCAGTGTTTGCCCTAGTGGCCCAAGTGGGTTCCACAGAACCCATGAGGTCAGGTTATAAAGGAGCAGAGGCCACTCAACAGGCCCAAGGTGGAGGGCAGGTCCTGCAGCCCTGGCCCTGGGCTTCTGATTGAATCTTTCTGCCTGCGGATTTGGTGGCCTGGGGACTTTATGAGGAAGCCCCTGGAGTTTACGAGACATGCCCCCACAATTTAATTACCTGAGGCACGAATGAGAAAAGACTCTATAAACACTGGGATTTATAGGCCTTCTGTGGCTATAGGTCACCTTTGATGCAATAACCGCTACCATTCCTGCAGGAGAGTGGCTTCATTTTATTGGTCCCCCACAAAATTTATGCCCCTCTCTACCTCCAGCAAGACAGGTTTACTTCTAAGTGTCTCTTGCTATTGTAACTTATTTGTTCCTTTTTGAAGGTGTGTGTGTGTGTGTGTGTGTGTGTGTGTGTGTGTGTGTGTTTAGGGAGCTAGACTGAACATGGAAGGTGGTTTTCATATATATTTAAGGAAAGGACCTTTTACTTCCCATCCAATAGCTTGAGACAGCCCCGCCCTCTGCATTGTCCCCACTGCTGCCCGTGGTCCCTGCAGCAGCGATGTGCACAGTAGATGGGATGAGCCAAAGTCCCTTCCAGCCTGGTCTTATTTTTAGTTATCCTTTCTCTACACTCCCTAGTGAGTGACGTCTGACCGGGCTATCTTACTTCCAGCCCCTTGACTTAACTCCCAGAGGATTCTGGAGACCGCTCTCTTCCTCCCTTTCTGCTCTCCTTTTCCCTGTTTCAGCCTCTTTGCTCCCAGCGCTGCCTCCTCCCTCCATCCATCAGCCAGGCTCTGCGTCTTCATAGATCTATAGCAACAAAGCCCATTTCAGCAGTTTCCTCCTTTTGTTCCCTTTGTTTTAACGGCTCTACTTGTCGTAGAGTTCTCTTTCCCCTTCATTTAACAGAAAGGCTTTCACATTAAGGGAACATTTTAACAGTACAAACAAGAAATAGAAATCCAGTTTACTTCTCTCCAAGCATCCCTTCAGTTTCCCAACTGTTTCGGTTCAGTGTCAGGCTACCTGCCTGCCTGGGTGCTACACCCAGCCCTCTCCCTCCTCCACTCCCTCCTCCACCACAAAACTGCCACTGCAGAGACCAGAAGGAGAGGGAAAACACGGGCTGGGATGTGGCCCCTTATTCCCGCTCTGCCCAGTCCCAGCCGCCTCCTCCACCAGCAGCCCTCAGGTTGCCTGGCACCAACTCGCTGACCCCCAGTTTTCACCTTCTGCCTCCCATAGTGCGCACTCTCAGCGGAAGACTTTTTCCACGGCCATTCCCTCTTCTTGCAAAGGTGCTAGGAGATATACTCCAGCTAGTCATTGGCTCCTGTTGTGGGAGAGAGATGACTTTTGTCTCCCTGGAAGATGCCCTTTTTCCTCATATCAGATAAATGTTATCCTAATCGGCCATATTTCCCTTTTTGCTTTGGCTGAAAGGAAGCTTCTAGACATATATAATTCCTCTACCTACCTTAGCCAGTGGGGTTAGGTTATTTGGCCTCCCTTTCTTTTACCAGTTTTTCCTTTCCTATGTCTCGGCTGATAGTAATTTAGAGGCAATTAAAGGCAAATGCTTTCCCCCTACCCCTGGGAGACCCAGAGGCACAGGGGGACTGCCAAGGTGCCGCCTCCAGCCGGGCTCTGCGTCTCCCCTCTGTGCCTTGCTTCCTGTTTGTTTGGCACCTCCTGGGTAACATGGAGAGGATGTTTTCTTCCTCTTCCTACAGCCCCATGAGTAGAGAGTAAGGATGTCTTGATCAGCCCCTGGATCCGTCCCCGCCCTGGCTCCTGGCTGAGTGGAGCACGGAGTGGGATGAGCTGGTGAACATGGCCGTGATGTGTGATGAACATGGCTGTGTTCTTGCAGAACAGCTCAAACAGGGACACTCACCTACACACCCACCCAGGCTGCTGCAGGAGGACAGGGTGGAATGACTCAGAGACTCAGCAGTGAGCACCACTGTCTACCAAGATGAAGCAAGGCTCAACAAGCACAGTGCCTCCCGACCTGCAGTGTCCTCCCAGGGAGGGCTGTCGCCCTGTCATGGAGCCCGAGGAAGGACAAATGATTTATTCTCTGGAAAGCCCTGACCAGCAAAACCTCTGCTTTGCAAGAAAAAGAAGAGTTTTGAATTTTCAGGACATCAATACTTAGTTTTGTACTTTCTAGGACCTATTCTGGAACTTTTTTTTTTCTTTTTTGGTTCTGGGGATTGAACCCAGGGGCATTCTCCTTGTGAGCTACACCCCCAGCCCTATGTATTTATTTACTTATTTATTTTGAAACAGGGACTTGCTAAGTTGCAGAGAATCTCACTAAGTTGCTGAGGCTGGCCTCGAATCTGTGATCCTCCTGTCTCAGCCCCCCAAGTACTGGGATTACAGGCATGCACCACCACTCCCAGCTCTATTCTGAAACTTTAAAAAAAGAAAAGTGTAAAGTTGTTGAATCATTGGCTGTTAAGGTCATATGGTCCTTCTGAGAAACTAGTTCAAGCTCTTTATTTTAAAGCTATGGACAGGAACACAGAGAATAAGTGGGGGGAGTAGGTGTTTTAAAAATAGAATGTGTGTTTGAGAGACTGAAAGAGCAGGGGGTATCAGAGCAAAGTGAGAGGGAGGGCTAGAGGTGATACGGGAGGTGGGCCCTGGCCTCTAGCTCTTTGCAACACACCTGTCGCCATCCTGATGGGCTGGCCACCAAGCACCCCGTGCTCCCACGACACCCCGCTGCTCAGGTGTGGTGCCAACTGTATCCTGGGGTGATGGTCCTCAAACCAAGACTAGAGCTACCCAGCATTCCAGCCTGCTTCAGCATTCTGACCAGAAGCCTGGCACAGGGGAATGACGTACAGAGGAGGGCAAGGTCTGCCATGGCGGCTGACGAGGGCATCATCAGCCATGGCGGGCCTGTGTCTGAGGGCACAGCAGAGCAGTGACAGCCATGTTGAGGGCTGGTCTCAGCAGCTGCAGAGTCACCAGGGAAGGAGGAAGAGCATGGCTGCATGGGAGTCTCAGGAAGGAAAACCATAGTGTTAGAGTCGCATAATAACCCCCGTCGGGGCTGAGTGCCATAGCTCCTTGTTGGCACACAGACAGCGGGTCCAGGTAGAGGGCCCTGTGGAGAGTAATGGAGATGGTTAGTAAGCCTGCTGTGTACTCCTGCCCTCATGATGACAAGAGGAATTAGAAGTTCACTCATCTTAATGACTTCCCAGTTTATGTAGAGATGCTCACGAACACTGTCAGAAATGAATTCTTTCAGATGAAAAACAAATTGGTTGTCCAACACACTGACACATGAAGTTATCTTAGAAGATCCTGATGGTCATGGGGGTGTCCCTGTTTCTCCTGTAAAAGCCACCAAAATGCCTGACACTGCATAGACTCTTCCGGGACCATCTGGTTCAGTTGACCTCCATGTGTGCCACCTTCGCTGTGGCTCAGGATGGTCGTCATGACTGTACATTTCCTGAGTTTCCAGAACAACTGGGCATGCTCGCACAGGTGGGCTGATTTGCACCTCAGAGTAACCTTTTGCTTTTTCATAAATTAGTCAGAGAGCATGGTATAGGAAGAGCAAAGGGATTCCTGCTTTCTAATAAAGCCCTTGACCCCCGGGAAGCAGCCGACTGCACAGGAGGGATGAGGGGCACCTCTCAGATGCACTGAGATTCCTCTGGTGCCAGCTGGGAGGTGGGGGATGAGGTAGTGGCATCTCCAGGGAAGATTTTGCCTTCTCCTCCCCAGTTTTCTGCCATGTACTGCCAAGTGAGATTCCTCTGACAGGAGAGTGGTCCAGGTTCAGCCACTCTGACAACTGAGCTGAGCTGTCCTGGGAGATAATGGAACCATCTATGCAGCCTATCCCACAGGGGTTCTGAGCTCAGCCTCTACCCCAGGGAGCCCAGGGAACAGGGATCCCCAGCTCCCCTCCAGCTTCTGCCAAACAGAGGGACCTCAGACAGTATCTACGTTCAGTGCCAACATAACCCAGGTAGCTGAATAAGCTAGCCAAAGCCTTAGGCACATATGTGGTATCAGTAATGATGAGACTTGGCATGCGTGTGGTGCTTTAGCCATATTGAGGAACTTTAAGTTTATTTAAAGAAAAATGATGTTGCCCTGAAGGTGAGGGAGCCGGGAGAGGGGGCCTGGTGCAGAGGGCAACAAGAGTTGTGTGCATGTATTTTTTTGACACTCTGTACCCCAATATGATGTAAAATTACAATGCACCCAATAAAAAAGAAAAGAAAAATGAGGCCAGTGGAAGAGTGCTCAACTAGCACATGTGAGGAACTGAGTTGGATCCTGTGATAGTCAATCTAGTTTGTCAACTTGACCTGATCATGACACACCCAAGATCATGTAACTTTGGGTGTGTAACAGCAGATTAAACAGAAAGCCTGCCCTGAATGTAGGCAGCAGGATTCTGATAGGTGTAGGACTTAGATAAGAGGGAGAAGTCGCATAGAGCCGCATAGAGCAAAACGCATCTGCTTTCGCCTGAGATCATCGGCCTCCGGCTCATAGAACTGGAACTTCGCCGTTTCTCTGAAGAGCTTCTTGATCTTCTGCTCTTGTCTGAGATCGTCGGCCTCTAGCCCTTCGAACTGAAACTTCACCATCGTTTCTCCGAAGAGCTTCCTGATCTTCACATCTTGGACTGGACTAAATTAGTGGTTGCTCCGATCCTAAGACTCCAGCTCTTAGACCGCTCGACCAGCTACTGGTTCCTCTGACTCTCCACATGCAGTCAGAACCTGGGACTACATTGCTTCAAACTGTAAGCCCATCTGATAAATCCCTTTTTCAAATATACTCATTCTGTGAATTCTGTTAACTAGTGAACCCTGTCCAATACAGATCCCCAGCACTTAACAAAAAAAGACAGGCAAAGTCATGCTGTTGAGGTAGACAGGGCTCTAAGGCCCATTTTAGTGCTGAGGAAAACCGAACTTCTGTAAAGGATTATGGAACTTATTCAAGGTCCTGCAGTAAAAGGTGATGGAGAAGAGCTCTTTCCGAGTGCAGAGCAAGACTCTTCCCTCAAACTTTCTGCATCTCAGAGGTGGATCTAGTTTATCCCTCCACCAGAAAGGCCATCAGCAGGAGAGGACAGGCTGCAGAATTTCCTTGCCACGGAAGGGTGGAACTCAGTAGCTCAGCCATTCAATAAACAGGCGCCCCTTGTACCTGGCACCCTCACAATGTGGTCTCCACACAGAAGGCCCGGGCATCCTGTTGGCTCCGTCTGAGCTCGGTGAGTAGCAGCAGTGCTGGGGCCAGCGAAGGAGAGGGGAAGTTGATGGAGAGATCTCCGGTGCGAATGAGGGCTGTGTCAGCATTTCCTGGCTTCCCTCCAATGCCCGTGTCTAATAATGGAGTTATGGTTTTTCATTTTGATGAATTTATCTGTTCCTGGCATTTTGTTTTGTTTTGTTTAGCCTTTGAGGAGTCACGGAGCTTTAAAGCTGGAAGGGTCCTTAGAGGTCATCTTATCAACCCCACATTTGACAGGTGGAGAAACTGAGACTCAGGATGCGAGGGGACCCTCGCCCTTCAGGCTGGGGCTGCTGCAGGGCAGAGCCAGCGCTCAGAGCCCATGTTTCCTGAGGCCGAGCTTTGCTTTCCTGGACACAGCTCTCTTGCCACATGGGAGGAGGCGCCCCCAAAACCAGGCACACAGAGTCAGGAAAGACTGGAAACAGAGCTCAGGAGTGGAGTCAGGGAACTTCTTCCTTGATAGGGAGAAGAACCTTCAGTTATAGTCTGCCTCGAGGAGGAGGAGGGGAATGCTCAAATAGCAGGACCTGGGTGGCCCAGAAGCAAGGCACTAGAGTCTTTGCAAACATCATCTTGTGCAAGACCGATCATTATCCTGTCTGTTGACAGAGAGCTTTAGCATCTGCAAAGTGCCTCGATATGCCAAGACTTAGAAATTATCATCCCTGTGATAATGGATGAGGAAATTGAGACTTAGTGAGGCTAAAGTGTCTTGCCAAAAGTCACACAGTGTGATGAGATGAGGATACAACCCCCTTTCTGCTTGGTCCTTTAATGTCATGCTGTCTCCACTGCACCCCAGTGGCCTCCTAAGTAACCCCTGCTCAGTAAGACCTTGGTACCAGTCACTATATTTGCCTGTATTACTCAGCTTTCCATCAGTATAACAAAGCACCTGAGATAGTTAACTTACAGAGAAAAAAGGTTTATGTTAACTCACAATTTTGGAGTTTCCAGTGCAAGATCAGGTGGACCCATTGCCTTGGGCTGTGGTGGGCATGCTGGATGGTAACAGTAGGGACATGTCCAGAGCAAACTACTCATCTCATGGCCATGAAGCAGGGAAGAAGCAGCTGGGGTTCCACAGTCCCCTTTGAGGACACGCCCCCAGTGACCTAGTCCTTATCTCCTAAGGTTCCACCACTTCTCAATGGCACCACCCTGGGATCAAACATTTAACATAGGGACCTTTGGGGAACACTTTTCCAACCAATAGCATGGCCCAATAGAAGCAAGGCTCCAGAGAGGGAGCAGAATTGCTAGGGGTTGCTGAGAGGTGAGAGGAGAAAGGCTACCAGGGAGAGTGAAGCATAATTTGTTAAGAAGTGCACAGTGGGGAGTCCTGAACAACTTGGGGGTGCAGAGGTCAGCAGATGTGGGACTCAGGAGCTCTTCTCCAGGACACTGGCCAGGCCTTGCCCTCCTCTGCACTCCGTCAGTGGCTAACACACAATAGGCATGGTTTCTCCTTCTTTTTCCTTATTCCACTCCTTTAGAAAATGAACCACTCCTATTTTGCATGTTTAGAAGGGGAATCCCAGAGAGATCAAGGGACAGCCAGGGTGAATCCACCACAGCTGACACAGCGACTCTCCCCTCTGGACTCAGAAGCATCGTTCTACTCATTTTATCTGACTGGTGTAGTGGATACTCATGGACCCAAGCCTCATCACTCCCTCCTGTATAAGACTGTCTACACCACTGAGTGACATGTATGAAAACTGTCTGCACTGAAAAAGTATGGGTGAAAATATCCAAATGATAATAATACACAAGAATAGTAGAGTGCGTTGCTTGGGAGTTAGGGATCCAAACAGTAAACTTGCCTTAAACTTACTCTGTAGATTCTTAAACCGTTTGAGCCTTGGTTTCCTTTTCTGCTATCTGGAAATGACAATACTATTCCTCACATCAACTGAAAATTAAATGATATCAACTGGAAAAAAAGCTACCAATATTATTTAGACATAGGCCTGTCTGCCTCCAAATTCCATTCCATGTACACACACACACACACACACACACACACACACACACACACACACACTGTTGTCTCTGTTTCCTTATTTATTATATGAAAACATTATTTACCCCACAAAAGTCATAGAGTGTATAGGGTGTTTGTGGGATGAAAAAGAAAGGATTTCAAATGCATTTTTGCTAACTATAAAGTGTCTAAAACTCTGCCTAGAAGAGAATTTGCTCCATGAGCAGCATCTATTATTATGATCATTAATAAAAATGAGGTAGTGTACAAATATCCATTCTTATTGCTTATTCTTCAGAAGCAGTATTTGCTTTTCTTGCAAACCTGCTAGCATTACCAGGTATAATCCTGAGTGCTGACCTGTGGCATTGATGCCCCTTGAAAATGACCAGTCTCAGCAGATCCTTGTCTCCTGCAAGTTCCGGGATAGAGTCTCCTGCACTAAGAGCCCTGGGGAACAGTTGAAGCCCAGTGCATTTTCTTTTCCCAAGTACTATTCTCAACAAACTCAATCCATCCATCAATGGACAAGTATTTATCGAGCACTCGCTCTTACTGAAGAGGCTTCAAACCCACATCCAGGGCAGGCCTTCAAGAACTTGGCTAAGCAGAAAGCAAATCGTTTGACCTCTGAAAAGAAGTAATATGGCTGGCTCTGAAGACCCACCGATGGGCAGAGACCCTGATGCCCAACCCTGTACAACTTTCCCCAACACCAGTAAAGCTAGTCACTATCAGAGTTTTCTGGACCGCGTCCAATTCTCTGTATTTGCACTTAAAAATAAAGGCCCTTCCATTGTTCTTAAATCATCCTATGGGAGTGTGTTACCTCCTTTCTCAACAGTAAGTTCCTTGAAGACAGGACTGGGTATTCCATCTCCCTGATACATATCACAAATTGTCCACCAGGATACTAAGCATAGGCATGCTCGCACTTTTCAGATCCAGGGGAGATTGCAACGGTCTTCAGAACACAGACCTGATGCTGTGACATTGTGCATTGCGCTTTGCTTGGCATTTTAAAGTTGTCAACTGCAAAATGAAGTGATGAGAATAGATAATTCCCAGGTTCCTAGAGCTCTCAAGTTCCACGTTTTATGCTGGCTTGTCAAAGATACCGCTGCCACGCCAGGGGCAGATTTTATTCATCAGCCTCCATACTAATTCTCAATAAATCCAAACTCAACCATAACCTTCATGGTGTGGGCAGCTACCTTTTACATAGGAGTTGAAGCATTTTGCCACAACTCTGGAAACCTTTTCTTCAGCAGCAGCAGCAGCATATTGGCTCTTTTTTCTCTACCCCAAATCTATTGCTCTGCCCAGTTCTGTTCCTTCTTTCCCCTTCTGCATTGCTCAATAGACCGATAGTCCAATTCCTCCACTAGAAACAGAATTGATTTTAAACATTAATTTATGTGGAAGTGACTCAGCAGTTTCCCCATTTCCGTGGGATTAGCCCTTTAAAAGAAGTCCTCTAAAAATATTTGTAAAGGAGAGCCAACCAAGGACAAGTGTCCAAGATGCATAAATAATCTCTAAAATTCAACAGGTTAAAAGATAGACAACCCAAGATTCAAAAATAGGAAACTATATAACAAGGACTTCATGAAAAAGGATATCAAAATGAACAATAAACATATTAAGAGATCAATATAGTTAGACATAATGGAAATGCAAAGCTAGATCACAAGGAGACAGCTTTTCATGTTCATTAGAATGGCCAAAGTTATAATGCCGAATGTTGGTGAGGACGTGGGACAACCAGGATTCCCGTCCATCGGTGGTCCAATACCAATGCCAGGAGCACTTTGGAAAACAGTTTTTGGTTTCTTTATCACATTAAACATGTACCTAACCTATAACCCACTGATCCTGCCCTTAGATATTTATCGAAGAGAAAGGAAAATGTAAGTTCACAAAAAAGCATGAACACATTGTTTATAGCAGCTTTATTCACAACAGCCCCAAATGAGAAAGAACCCAAATGTCCGACAATGGGCAAATGAATAAAAAATTGTGACATGTGGACCATGGGATGCTCTTCTGCAATGAGAAGGAGCAAACTATGGATACATGTAACAGCATCGGTGGATTTCAAAAATACTATGCTGAGTTAAATGAGCCAGACCCAAGATGGTACGTGCTATCATGATTCCATTTTTATGAAGTTCTCAAATAGCAAAACTGACCTGTGGTGTAGAAATCAGATCAGTGGGTGATGTGATGTGAGTGTGGCAGGGGGTGAGGATAGACAGCAGGGGAAACAACCTCCTCAGAGAGAGAAACATTTTATATCTTGACTGGGGTGATGGTTACTAAGAAGTCTATATTTGTCAAAAACTGATCAAATTGTGTATTTAAAATAAGTGCCTAGCCAGGCATGATGGCACGTGCCTGTAATCCCAGTACTTGGGAGGCTGAGACAGGACGATCACAGGTTTGCAGCCAGCCTCAACAATTTAGCAAGGCCCTCAGCAACTTAATGAGACCCTGTTTCAAAATAAAAAATAAAATAGGGCTGGGTGTAGCTCAGAGGTAGAATGGCCCTGGGTTCAATCCCCAGTACCACAATCAATTAATCAATCAATCAGTATCTAGTTTATATCAATTTACAAGGTTGATTTATGAAAGACAAATAGAAATACAAGGAAATACCAATACACAGCCACTATCATGAGTAAATATCAAGGATGTGTAGCCATAAGAACTCCTATCCAGTGTTGAGAAAAATAAAAGTCAGGGAACACGTACTGTTTGTAAAGTTGATCAGACGCACACCATACGATTCAGTGATTCCAATCCTAGGTGTGCATATACCCATCAGAAATGCATGTGTGTACACCAGGAGATATGTACATGGATGTTTAAGGCAGCAGCGTTCATTACAACAACCAGAAATAATCTCAAAGGGCGTTGACAGTAGAATGGATAGATCGTGGTATAATCTTATAATGAAATACTATATAACAATGAAAACAAATGAATTAGTATTACAAGCAATGGCGAGAATGAATTTTCAAGCATAATGGATGTGGTGAAACCAAACCAAAAGGGAATGCACTGCAAGGATGTGAGTGACGATCTCTGGAACCCAGGAGGTGTGATGACTGGGAGGGAGCAGAGGGAGCTGAGGCAGTGCTGCGAATGTTCTAGTTTTGGAATTAAATGGTGCTTAAACAAACACATCAGCTTTGTGATCATTCATCCAGTCGTATACTTGTCATGCACACTCTTTTGTGAACATATGTTATACTTCAAAAATGTATTTTCTAAGATAAAGGAATAAAAGGGCACAAGAGACCCTATAGGGAAGAGATAAAGTTAGTCTCAAGGAATACAGAAATCACGGAGGATTTGGGAATGCTTTGGCTCCAGAGGGAAAGGGAAGATTTGGGGACAGAAGAGCTTGTCCACGAAATCGCACCAGGTGGACAAGAATCTAAGTAACCTGCATATGATGCCGAGTCTACACATCTCCTTATTACCCTCCTGTTTGAGTAACAGAAAAAAAAATCTTTGTATCTCTGTGGCTTCACAGTCCTGGAAGGGGTTTATAACTGAGATGACTCCTAGAGTCCACGTGCCCTGGTTCACATGGAGGTGAGTGACCTGCAATCATTAGTCTCTTGTGGCTAGTTCAGGTTGATAAATGACTGCAAGGCAGTTTTTGCTTTCAGCAGAAAACTGCGTGAATAGGCCTGGCAACAACTCTTGTTTCTCTCCATGGCTAAAGCAAAGGAGGGGGCAGCTGTCCGTGAAGTGAACCCTACTCACCAATCTGAGTCCCAGCCCCATACTCAGAGAGAAGGCCACTACCCTACCATGTTCTAGAAGAAGCCACATCTTCCTAGTTCTACAACATAATCCCGTTGATTTTTTTTTTTTTTTTTTTTTGGTATACAACTCCTTCCCTGGTCAGACTGGAATCTGTTGGATTATCAACAAGGAATATAACTCCATGGTTCTTAATATTAATGCTTCAGATTTTGAGTCTCAGGAGAACTTGCTTCTATCTTGCCCATGTTGCATTTCCAAAACCCAGCCAATAGTAAGTATTCAACATTTGTCAAATCCAGGTAGATGAAACATTGCTTCATGAGGCCATTGTCTTGAGAAGGAACGAAGGCCTTTCTGCTATTGGGGGAGGCTCTGTCCTGTCCTAGGGGAGCCCCATGCCAGAACTTACTGGATCCATGTTCTCAAGTTACTTGGTTGTCTTTCTGGAAATACCAAGCAAAACTTGGACCTATCACTCCCTAATTCTCCGCCTGCTACCAGAAGCATGATGCCCTGTCATCTGGATTAAAGATTCAGTGGCAAGACCAGGAGGTCACGGCCACCTTGACACCCATTGTGCTTGGCTTCATCTTTGTTTCTTTTTGCTCCAGAATCATCCCTCTAAGTCCACGAGTGCTGTTGCAAGGAGCCATGTCCCCTCAATTCCAATCCCTCCCTTAAAGCAATTAAATTAATACTTGCCAGTTGCTCTTGAGTTTATAAATCTTTGCAAGATGGATGTAACAGACTGGCTGATGGGGCAGAGGCTATATTTTTTAGACTTTCCCCCCCCCCTTTTTCTTTTTTTCCAAGAGCCGCACTAGCACTACAGTAATGCACCGTTTGATATTTTAGCATTTCAGATATTTTACAGTAAATTACTTCAGTTTATGGCACTTTGCTTCCTTATATAATTGTTATAAATAACCTTCAAATGACATAAAAGCCATAAACATTGCAAAACTGAAAAGTAAATTATAGACATTTCAGCGCGTACAAGTAGGAACTCAAACACGTTAAGACAAGCGAGAAAGGTAAGTTTGTTTGTTCTCTCCTTCCCTAACCATCCATCTCATATTTCCACAATAAATAATCTGCAGTAAATAAATGCCAAGGAGCAGAAGGGATCCTAAGTGTACTGTTCTAAAGACTCGAGTGGCCCTCGAGTAGGGAGCGACTCGCCAACCAGGGAGCTGGATATCCATGCTCAGGGACCGTGCATCAAGGATGTTTTATGGCTGTTTGGAGGAATAAGTGGGGAGAGGGATAGAGACCCAAGCTGCACCAGGGTCTGCACCAGGCAGATACTCAGTCTACACCACACTCCCCAGGGTGACTTGGAGGTGTTCACAAGGTCTCGCTGAGCATCAGACTCGCCCATACATCGTCATCAGGATAATAGCTCCCGCTTATTGAGTGTCTACTCTGTATGTCATGCCAGGTGCTTACAAACATTTTCTCATTGAATCCTTTACCACAAGGAAGATTAGTGGCAGGGGAGGGCATGGGTAGACAGGAGTTGAATGCAGATGAAGGCTGTTCAAGCTGGCCTCAGTGTTGCTAAGTGATACTACACTTGTGCCTTTGGATGTATTATATTAATTCATTAAGTGCAACCATTTAAAATATGGTGGGATTTTTGGTAAGCTTGTTTTGACTTTTTTCATTTTTTTAGTAAACCAGGACACTCAGAAAATGGGAGTGGTTTGCTCTGATCTCATATTCTGAGAGAGCTTGGTTATTATCCCCATTTTACAGATGAGAGCACTGGGGTGGAGAATATTTAAATGACTTGTCAAAGATTCTAAGGGCTGAGAGGGAAAGGATATCCATGGTTGGGTCTGTGTACCACAGGAGCCTGTGAGCTTCGTTTCAGCCATGTGCACTTCAGGAGAAACAGAGACAGCCCCTGTCTAAGGCTACTGTTCCCAGAGGGCTGGACGGTCTGGACCACTATATCACGGGTACTCTCTAGTGAGTGTCAACCAAACTTTACAGATGTGACCAAACTTTCAGCCAGAGTCCAGTCCTCCATGGGAAGGTAGATAAGTTCCCTTCACCTCTGTCTCACCGCAGATAAATGCTGATGAAGGATAATAACAGACTCGTAGAACTTTAGGATTGGACATGACTTTCAACTTGTCCTCAAATGTAGTCCCCTTGTTTTACAGGTTAGGAAACTAAAACAAAGATGAGCAATTTCCCCCAAGGTAATACTGCTCATTAGTAGCCAAATTAGAAGTTAAACCCAAAGCTCCTAACATTTTCTGGCCAGCAGGTTTCAGAGCGTATGTTCCAGAATCCTTCCAATATCTTCTTTTCAGGTATATTCTGATCTGTGACTTTTAATTTTCAGCGGAGGTGATGCTTCCCTGGATGAAAAATGTAAGTAATTCTAAATTAATCAAACTTTTTAAAAAGATTTTTTTATTTTAAAAATTAGATTGAAAATAAGTATCACAGCATGAGCAAAATTTCACTAGGATTATTTCTTGATAAGGCTCATAAACTGTCCTGCCTTGAAGCCACCAGGTTGACTGGCTCCAAACAAAACCAGCCGCATAAATCTCCAACACACAAGTGCCCATTGCAGCCTCTACCCTGGACCACTTACCGCGGCTTCCTCCTGGCAGGCATCCCGCTCTGCTCTTGATATTCCTCAGGAGGACCGGCGAGCTGGGCTGTCACCCTTCACTGCTGATTTTAATTTGCCCTCAGATTTGACTCACACTATTGTCTTCCTGACTCTGGTCTTGCCTGCCACCGACAAGCATGTCCATCTCTGATAACCAGGTAACTCTGACAGAAGCCTGGGCAAAAGTCCTTCCTGGACAACCTGGCCTTAAACCCTCCCACATCCATACTCCAGTTTAGATCAGACCTCCAGTTAGTGCAACTGACCAGATTCCATAGAACCAGGAAATCCTTCAGCTCTATCCATCCTACCTCTCATATATTAGAGCCAAACAGTATTCTCCAGATATGTGTCCTCAGATTCCCAGCATGTGTGTAAACTGAAATCTTTTTAGATGTAGATATGGTAGTTTAAGTGAGACAATGTATTAGTCAGGGGTAAACTAACTGCTCTAACAAACAATGCCAAAGTCCAGTGATTAAGCAGTGTAAGACTTCATTTCTATTTTATGAAATGGTCCACAGCAGGTGTTTCTGATTAGACTGATCTCTTGAGCCTCTCTCCTCCAGGCCGTGAGCCAGGGACCTAGAATCCTTATCATTTGTGATCTTCATATCCTTGGAGTCCATTGCTAGATGCTTGTATTCAGCCAGCTGATGGGGTGAAAAGAAAGTGGGGTGAGACAGAGAGACAGTTCTGTGGCCAGGCCTGGAGGTCACATCGACAGCATCTGCCTACCTCCCATAGACAGTATTGAATCATAGCGGAGACTGGGAAGTAAGGTCTAGCTATGGGCCAGGAGGAAAAGAACTGGAATTTGGTGAACAAAGAGTACTTTCTTTTCATGAAACAGAAACTGAGGTGGTAGGACATTTACTCGAACACATAGTATGGGAGGTTTTGGAGATGTACATTTAATGGAGCACATGTAATTTAGGGACCCAGATAATCTTCAAAATAACTTTTCCGATTCTGACTGCAGATTCATCTTAGGCATCCTTACAGGCATCCGGGATGCCTGCAAGCATCCAGTCTCCAGGGCTGCCTTCCCAGTCCCCTCCCGGCCCCACTAATGGCTGGAGCCTTTGCACCGTCTGAATCAGCAGGACCCGCTGGATGCCGGGCCTTCGGATACTAATGGCTTTGGATTCAGTTCCAGGAGCTGGCCCCAGCGGGGATCTCATTCCTGCTGTGCTAGGCCTGGGTGTCTCTCGGGCAGATTGGTTTTTGATGGGGCAGGTCCTGCACCATTTCCATTAAGTACCATAATGCAGACATCATTATCGGCAGGTGCCCTGACCTCTCCCTTGCTAATGAGCAGTCATCGATATGTAAGTCACGTAAGCATTTCCCCCCCTGGACTTTCTTCCTCGCCACATTTCCCCCCACCTCCGACCCTGTACATTCTCCTGTCCCTTCCCTCTCCTGCTAGATGTCACCAGGACACAAGAGAGCGTGAAAAGAGCATGACCAAGTCCCTTAGGTCCCTTGAATGATTTTTAAAAGCTCTGACCCAGGAGTCAGGAGATGAGGGTCCCTTCTCAGGGGATGGGGGATGTGGAGCAAGACACTCCATCTTCCTAGGTCTCTTTTGCTCATTATTCAAATGGGCTTAGTAATGCCTGCTCTACCTACCTCCCAGGGATATTGTAAGGATCAAATGAGATTAAAGGTATGAAAATGCTTTGAAAAGTTAAAAGCTCTATAGAGCTGAAAGGGATAGCTTTTAACCCAAATGTAAAGGAACTCAGGGTTTAAGTAGCACTGAGGGAAAGGGGAAAACCGGGGGTTAAAAGCTAAGCGAGGGTTTCCGTATTTCAGGGAATGAGGTAGATCTTCTAAGTGATGGCCACGAGATGAGATCTTGTCTACCAGCTTTTCGCTTTTTGGTGACTTGTGGAGAGGCAGGCTCATCATATGTGAATATGGCCTGGATTTTTTTGCTCAGATGAGTTGTTTAATGACAAGTCCTGTGCAGCTCTCTTTGACCATCAGGGAGACTGGGAAAAGGTTCTGGCACCAAGGATCACTTACTCTGGAGTCCCAATAGTACCAGGAGCCAGAAGGACTGGTGCAGATTGTCAAAGCCACCTTGAGGAGCCAGAGCCATACTTGGCTTCCCACAGCACTGATGATCAGAAAGAGTCATGCATTGAGGGGACTTGAGACTTGAGGTCATGGTACAGAAACAAGGAAATGAGAAGAGAGAGCCAGTAGGACTTTCTGACCCAAGGAGAACTATGCAGTGGCTTTTTATGGAATATTGGGGCCTTCTTTTTATGGAATATTGGGGCCTTCAGAATCATAGGCGAAGAGCCCCTATGATTCTGAGAACAAGACTTGGGACTGTGAACACTTGGCTAAGGTTATTACAAAGATGACAAGAAAGGGCTCTTCCCAGAGATGCACTCTCTCTAAGGCTAAAACATACAGCTCAAGCAAGGAAGAGAAGGAGGATTCAGGGAGTAAAAACTAAGGCAGAGAGGAAACAAGGAGAGGAATGCTGGGCAGAACCAGCCTGCTAGGTATGCCCAAAGCTGATGGCCTTTGGGGAGGTAGGAAAGATCCTTAATTTGCATGAGACTTCAATTTTTAATCAAGTACAGTTCATAATCACCAACTTTACACTGCCTGTGTTCCAACCTTGCACCGAAAATTGTAGGAAATGCAGAGATAAACAAATGGTAAGATCTGCCTTCAAAGAGCTTATAACATATTCAAGTAAATTACATAGTATTACACCCAGCCTTATTTTTATTTTTTATTTTGAAACAGAGTCTCACTAAGTTGCTGAGGCTGGTCTCGAACCTGCAATCCTCCTGTCTCAGTCTCCCAAATACTGGGATTACAGGTATGCACCACCACACCTGGCTAGATAGCATTTTAATACAAGAGTAAAATACCATTAAAATGATGCATGAAATGCCACCCAATGAGATAATTGGTAAGAAGAATCCCTGTGGACTGGAGTGGTCCAGTAAAGATTTCTTGAAGGATTTGAGTAGGGTTTTGAGTTAAATCTATTAAGAAAATGGTATGAATAAGGTGGAGACCAGGAGGCATTTTATTATGGAAGAACAGAGCAGAAGAGTTGATATCTTTCTTTTCCCTCTCTACCACCCTCCATCCTGTCCTCCCTTCCTTCCCTCCTCTTCTCTCTTTCTCTTTCTGAATCTTTGTCTGGATGCATGCAATATCATTTAAGTATCTTCTAAATCCTTTAGTTTTGGATTTCCTTCTTTGCTTCACTCTTAGCCTCGAGTCCCTCTCAGTGTCCATCTCATTCATCAACTCTTGTCTCAACTGCATCTCAGCTCCTCGACCCTCGGACGTGCTGTCACTGATACTAGTTGTAAGATGGGAGCCGCCACACTGCAGCCCAGTATCCTACTCGACCTCATTCTCTGCACCGCTGGCATTTAACAAGTATTCAATACGATAGGTTACCCTCTTCCACCCCAGAGGATCTCAGAGCAAAGAGCCTAATGCAGGCACCGCCCCTAGGGACACATATCTGCAACTGGTTGCCTACGGACTCAGACCCATTAAAATGTAAGCTCCACATTAATTTTTTTTAAACAGGACTCTTAAAGCCGCATGACGTTAAAACTGTCTCGCCAATAAGCCACATTAACCAGCTCATCAATTTTTTTTTCCACTAGTCCATCCTCCCCATAGGCAGTTATACTGGTAGTTAAATGAGTGTAATCAATGTGTGTTTATTCATTGGCTCACTATCCAATTTGTGGGTCACCTACCCTCCTGGATGCAGTAGCTGCATCCGTCTGCGGCCTGCCAAAGGAGCATTTCTGCATTCCTTTAACACCTCAGCCAGACAGTGGACAAAGGGCTCAGAGGGCACTCAAAATCAGGCCATTAGTGGCTTTGATTAACAAAAGAATGTCAAGGAGGAAGGCGAAAGAGTCCCTGCTAAGACAGGGCTGTGGGAGCAAGGATGAGCCTCCCATTGTCATGAGTAACCAAGACTGAGCTAGAAATAAACATTCCTTTTAGCTGGACTTCTGATCTCAGATAAACTGGACCTGGTTGGGATGGGTGTGTCGAAACCAAACTGGGGTAGAGCTAGAAAACCAGATAGAGGTCGGGTGTTTTGAGGTGGAGGTTGGGATGTGAACTTGGGAGAAGCTTCCTGAGTGCAGTGTGAACACAGATAGGGAGCTTGTGCCAGAATCAAATGGCATCCCTGGCACCATTTCTCCCCACACGTTGCCCCTTGTCTGGGATGGAGCAGGATCCGATTTCACCAGGGTTGCTTAACAAATGAACACACTCTGGCATGCTGTCAGTAGGTGAAGCCGACTTCCAGAGCTTCAGTCCTGGCTTCTTTGATTCCCAGGGAACTCGATTGCTGGAGTTGGCTAGCCACCAGGAATCTAGTGTCTCTTCCACCTCTTACTCAAATTCTCCAGGGTCTTGGACAGAAAGACAGAAAGGTCTTGAATCCAATGAGCTGGGCTTTATGGAGACAATATAAGCCAAAGGGAGAGACCAAGTCAAAGGGCATGGTTGTGCATCATCTCAAAGGGGCCCCGATATCAGCCTGTGCAGGAGGCACTCACTGATGTGTATTATGGTCTAGAATAAAGCAGTATCTCTTACCTGGATGCCCCTCAGGGCAGCTACAACCAGTCACATACACTTCTTCCTGTCCCTGAACTATTCACTGGTATTCTGGTGGACTTTCTGAATAGCCCTCATGTCCTGTGGCTCCTGGCAAACTTCCAGGGCATAGATAGTGGCAAAACACGTGAGGAGGTGGCAACGAGGCCAAGGGCTATTGTGCTGAAGGTGCGTTTGATGGAGGAATGCAATGAACTAGACCATATGTCACTAGTAGGAGGCTGAGTGCATTTTATTATAATCATGTTAATAAACTCTGAGTGCTGAGTGGTAGACAAGAACCTGAGGGACTTTGGATAAAGCTCTCCAAAAAACCAGTGCATACACTCAGGGCTTTAGTCCAACATCAGGCAGCTTGACAATGTACAGAGATAAAAGGCTTCATCTGTAAATAGGGTTGGTGGCAGGAATGAATAGAGCCCAGTGTGTGGGTTAACCATGGCATTCCCACGAGACTGTCTCACAGAATATTTTCAAATCCATGGAAGCTGGAGCAGGCTGGGGATCAGCAAGGAGCAGGCAACCGTGTCTTGGATATTCAGGAATTGGGAAATAAGTGGGATTGTGCTTTGTGTTTAAAGGTGCTCCTTGTGTAGCAATATAGAGAAGTGGTGTGGTGTCAGTCAGAGGGCCACAAAATACCCTGCAGACCACCACCAGTGTTTTGAAAGAGCTTGGCTGCTATCCCTGTGAACTCTTGAGCATCAGAAACACATAGCATCCTTACTTCCCAATACACTCCAAGGTATCTCTATTCCCTATACAGGCTTTACTGTACCTGAATGCCCACCCAAGCCCACATGGGAGCTCCTGTATTAGGGTCTGCCAGGAGCATCTGAATCTCTATTGTATTTCTTCCCATCCTAGTACTCTGGGTTGGGGGCCTGGATCTCATCCAGTTAATCTGGCCTGTGCGATGCAAATAAATTGTTCAAGTCTGGGAGGGTTTGAAGATGGCCGCTGGGCAGGCAGCACCTAAGGCCCAAGGGCTTCCTTGTCTGGTCCTGAGAGAGCTTAAAATGGCCTTAAATATGGCCTACAGCAGGAATAACTCTTTTTGGGGACAGCAGTCCAACAGTGGCAAAAGTAGACACGAAGACAAAGACCTTGTAGCTGGTCTCCTGAAAAGGCTAGCCCTGCCCCAGCCACACATAGAGGTATCAAATCAGTCCAGGAGCCACACACTGCCATGTCTGCAGTGGCCAGATAGGTCCTGACGGTGTGGAAGAGATAGTTTAGTATTGAAGGATAGTCTGATAGTTGGTCTAGTTTGTCAACTTGACCCACCTAAGATCATGTGACTTTGGTAGTGTAACAGCAGATTGAACTGGAAGTCCTGCCCTAAATGTGGGCAACAGGGTTCTGATAGGTGCAGGACTTAGATAAAAGAAGGAGAAAGCCGCGTAGAGGGAGCTGCAACTCTTCCTGAAGAAAACGCGTCTGCTCTCGTCTGAGATCGTCGGTCTCTAACTTTGCCGTTTCCTTGAAGAGCTTCTTGATCTTCTGCTCTCGTCTGAGATCATCGGCCTCCAGCCTTCGAATTGAAACTTCACCATCGTTTCTCCGAAGAGCTTCCTTATCTTCACATCTTGGACTGGACTGAATTGGTGGTTGCTTCCATCCAAGCCTCCAGCTCTTAGACCGCCCGACCAGCTACTGATTCCTCTGATTCTTCACGTGCAGTTGAAACTCAGGACATTGTGAGCTGATCTAATAAACCCCTTTTTCATATACTCATTCTGTGAATTCTGTTGATCTGACCAATACAGATAGTAAGGAATGGTGGGGACTAGGGCATAGTGGGGAAAGCATACCCAATTACAGGGTCTTCTGTGTAGCAATGGGGTCCTGATGAGACCCAATCTTCTCATTTCTATTTCAAAAGAAGCAGAAGTTCTTTCAAACTGAAATATTGACTTAGAAAAACAATAGGTGGTGGTGAAGAAAATCTGTTTTCTGGGTCCATAGGGCCCCCAGCATCTCAGCTGGCAATATCTATTTAGAGAGCACAAAGTCCTACTGGAGTAAGCAAACCCTCACAGTATGAGAACAGAGGAGATCATGGTCATAACAACAACAAAAAGAATGTAGCTCGTTCCCCATGGATAAGCAGTAGGTGTCCATTGTATGTCTGCACATCCTTCAAAGCCATCACAGACAAGCTCCTGACAAGCTCAAGCCTAAAAGTGAATCTTCCAATGAGCATTTGTGTTGTCTGTTAGATATTGTTTGCCGTCTCTGGTTTAGCTTGAATCAGCATCTTGACATGTATGTGTCTCTATAAAACTTTTATCATCTGGGAAGTTCAGTTGGATTTGCAAGACCTTGGAAGATGAGCAGGGCCAGGTGGTCATTTGCAGAGAGCCCAGATTCCTTGCAGGAGGGCAACTTCCCTCCGGTGGGCCATAACACACAGATATTTATACTTATGCTTCAATATGTATGTGTGCATACATATATAAATATTGTAAACACACACAGGCAAAGCCACCAGCTGCCGGCAGAGTTATGAACTTTGAGCTGGCTTGTAAATTCCTAAAATAAAACAAAGAAAAACCTTCTAAGGTGCAACCCAGAACTGCTGCCGAGCCTGGAGATCCCGGCTTCCATTTCAGGTCCCAAATGGAATGGAAATTAGGTGTGAGGCAGCAGCTTGTGGGTGGGGCTGGGGAACGGAGCAGAGCCTGTCTTCCAGGGAAATAAGGAGACCTTGGTTTTGCTGCTAATCAGGAGACTGTGCTTAGCAGCAGCAGCAGCAGCGGATGGAATGTCTGCATCCCTTTTCCCATTAGCCACCCTCGGAAGACACCCTACTGAGAGTTTCAGCCCTCCAAAGCCTAATGAGGCCCTGCCAGAGGGAACCCAGAAAACTGGGGAACCCGGTGCTTACATCCATCGCCTGAATGGTGCATCAGGAGGTTGATGTATGTCAGGCTCTGCAGAGATGATGCACCGCTAAGGCAGCCTACTAATCCTTTAGATTATGCATTTGGTATGTCGCCGGGATAGGCTCCTCCACGCAGCGTGGCACCTGGGAACGGTAATTTGTCTGTGCATATTCCAATCAGGGAGAAGATTCATAAGCTACTGTTGAGGCAAAATGGATCACTTGCTTTTTTTTTTTTTTTTACTTTAACGCAGAGAGGTTGGCTTCTGGGATTTTGGAATAAATATTTGATCTTTAAAGATCATTTTGTAGCTTGTAGCCGTCAGCCCAGCCTGGTTTTTAGTGTTTGTTTATGGTTTACACCAAATGATTCAATAAACTCTGCCGGAGACACATGTGCATAATTAAGTTTAAAAGCCAGCCCCAACTTCACTGCAGGACTTGCTCCTCAAATCACAGTTTATGTACAAAGTTCTATTTATTGCTAAGGAGATTTTTCTCCCCCACATGTGGTGACTCAGAATCTGGGGGACTGCACAGACGTCTCTCTGTTTCCTGCTTGATGGCCATATTTCCCCTAATTCAAATATTCTATACATATTCCTCCCCATTACCCCAATATCCAGTGCTACGTATTTTGTTTGTTTGTGTTTCTTTTTTCTTTTTTTTTTTGTGTGTGTGTGGCACTGGGGATTAAACCCAGGAGCATTCTACCTCTAAGCTACACCCCCAGCCCTATTTTATTTTTTATTTTGAAACAGGGTCTCACTAAGTTGCAGAAGGTATTGCTACGTTGCTAAGGCTGGCTGCGAACCTGTGATCCTCCTGTCTCAGCCTCCCAAGTACTAGGATTACAAACATGTGCCACCATGCCAGCTTCCAGGGCTATGTTTAAACACACAAATGCCCTCAACTTCCCAACAACTAAATAGGTCCCCTATTGCAGATACAGCACCTGCTATGGTATGCTGAGTACAAATACCATAACAATGAGGAATGTGAGGGTAGTTTATGATTCCCATTTCATAGTCTTATAGAGTGAGGTCTAAGAAAAATAATAGCTAGTTCTTATACTGTAGTTATTATGCTGCAGGCACTATTCGAAGTGCACTATAAATATTAGCTCAATAAAGCCTCACCAGAAACCATATAATGTAAGTACAGGGTGATTATTCCTAATTCG
The DNA here is from genome assembly GCA_004027185.1 of Glis glis. Taxonomy (NCBI): domain Eukaryota; kingdom Metazoa; phylum Chordata; class Mammalia; order Rodentia; family Gliridae; genus Glis; species Glis glis. The sequence continues at coordinate 99,209 of PVJS01000155.1, read as the reverse complement.
AAAATCAGAAATACTACAAAATCTGAAACTTTCTGAATGTGGACATGATGCTACAAGTGGAAAATTCCCCACCTGATCTCATGTGAGAGGTTGTACTCACAATGCAGGCACACTAAGAATACTGGGTACAATTACCTTCGGACTGTGTGTGTAAGGTATATATGAAGCATAAATGAGCTTTATGTTTAGTCTTGAGTCCCATCCCCACAATATTTTATCATATGTGTGTATGAATGCACACACACACACACACACACACACACACACACACATACACATATATATGAATATACAAATATTCAAAAATCCAGCAAAACTCTGAAATCTGAAACACTGGTATCTAATACTCCATATAAGGGATACTCAACTTGCACTATTGTCCCCCTTCACAGATGAGGAAACCGAGGTGCAGAGACCTTCAGTGACTTAAGGTGCCCACAGTCACTGAATGAGTAAGGAGTGGGGCAGCTGGGGTCTGTATGTTGACCAGGGTCATATGGTCTCTCAGGCATATTCGTGTCACAGGACCAAACAACAGAAACAAATAGCACAGAGTGAAGCGTCAGTTCCAGACCCCTTAGCAGAGGGTAGCCTCATGCAGGCCCATTCAGGAATGGGCTCAAGAAGTTGCTCCACCCAAACAGATAGCTCCATTACTTGAAAACAAATGTTCTAAGCTAACTAGGCCTCTTTCTGTGTACTCTTTGGAAATACAGCCCTCTCCAGCAGGGATGGTGTACACTTCTTCAAGACAGGTTTGTAAGATTCTAGTGACTCTTTCCTCAACTTAGATGACACGAGAAAAGTCCAAACAACTCATTCTTTCAAAACACATTCCTTCAGAACCTACTGTATGCCAATGTCTGGGCCTGCCACTGGTGTCCTGGGAAGGTGGGAGACCCAGCCCCTGTCCTCAAGACAATCCCCTTAATGGAATCATTTCTCCCAGCGCTGGCTCTGCGCAGGTTCAGAAGCTAAAGCTCTATGCATTGGTGCAACATTGGGGAAGAAGACAGGGGGAGCAGGCAAAGTCTGAGAATAGCACGGTGACTTCTAGTAGTGTGTGCAGTTTGTGATGGACCTCCATCAGTCACCTACAGTCACTATTTGCTTTGCCTCTTTGGGGACTTGCCAGACCTCCTCTCATGGGTGCAGGGGAAATGAAGGCATGTGGAAGTAAGGCAGTGCAGGACCAAAACGAGGGACTGTCATCCCACCTACAATACCAAATACATGCTGGACAGGGAAGATGCAAAGAAGACTGCTTACATCCTGCATACAAGGAAGAATAGTCCTAGTGTGATCTTGAGGGCAAGGGGCATTTCTTTGTTTCTTGTCAATATTTATTTCTCTTTCTTTTCTTCCTTCCTTCTCCTTTTTCTTTCCTTCCTTCACCATTCTCTTTCTCCCTCCCTTCCTCCCTCCCTGTCATTCTCTCATCCTCTTTTCCTTTTTCTTCTTCTGAACAAGCAGCTTGCCTACATTCCGTGTACTCTGCCAAATTTATGAAATTCAGCTGAAGATTATTTTTTATATCTGTAATATTTCCACATGACTAATTGCATTTAGTGAAAAGCTGACACTAGACAATTTCTTGGGCTCATTCAATGTTGGATTTATTAAAGTCTCAAATCATCCATCATCTCAAAATTTGGCAGGTTATGTTTATAAATAAATTAAATTAACAAGTATGTGCTGTGCTGGGTATTCATGTGTGGGAGGGAATGCAAACACAGATGTGTATATGCCCACGTGTAGCTGCGGATGGAAGCCACAGTGAATGCATCCTGACCCACCACCTCTAAACTTAGTGCTACCATGCAGTGACATTTCCAAAACAGATGAACTTGATTTATAATTGAGAAGTGGATCTGGTTTAATTAGAACATCCAACTTTTTAAGGCAGACGTAGATTGCATGGAACTGGCAAGTATGGAGCAAGGCAAACAGAATTGCTCTGCAGGTCAAATGTCATGGCATCCAGAAGATCTGGGTCCTAGTCATGCCTTGACACCAACTTCCTTTGCAACCTTGCATGGGCAATTTCTCAGTTTGGATTTGGGTTTTGTCAACTTCAAAATGAAGAGACAAATGCCAGAAAGGTCATGAGCCGAAAGTGCCACAGAGCAAAGAAAGTGTAGAGCAAAGATGGGTTCACACACCTGCAGAGAATGGTCGGTGCTTCCTCCTGTGCCTTCTTCACTGGTAGCGAAAACCAGGTTTTTCTTTTCTCAGACTAAATTGACAGACAGTAGCTCAAAAGTTGGCACTTGCCATTCTGATTGACATGTATGAACTAAAATATCGTTTGAAAGTGGCAATGAAGATTAGGAGAGAAAGAAGTTACAAAAGAAACTTACATTCATTGAGTACCTCCCACATGCCTGAGATGGGCTTGGGTAGTCTGGAAGAGGGAAGTAAGAGGGGAATGTTATACTTTATCAAGATAAGAAATTATCTTCTTTTAGAAAAAAACAGGAAATACAGGGGTGGCTTCTTCTTTTTCTTCTTCTTCTTCTTCTTCTTATTATTATTATTATCATTATTATTATTATTATTAGTAGTAGTAGTAGTAGTAGTAATAGCCCACAGGCATTCTACCTCCAAGCTACACCCCCAGTCCTTTTTCATTACTATTATTATTATTATTTTGAAACAGGGTCTCTCTAGGTTGCTGAGAGTCTTGCTAAGTTACTTAGGCTGGTCTTGAGCCTGCCATCCTCCTGTCTCAGCCTCCCAAGTACTGGAATTATTATTATTATTACTACTATTATTATTAATAGTAGTAATAATAATTTCCATACCTCCAGCATCAACCATATTTCATCAGCAGAAAACACGTGGCAAATTGAGATCCTATGGTATACAGAGGAAAATAAAAGGTACTAAAATGTATTGAGGGCCCACCCAATTTTCTATTAGTGCCATCAGTGAATATCATGGTATCCTAGGATTAGGAAGGGCCTCATGATAGCATCCTGTCCCTTCCCCTGATTCATCTGAACTGAGGATGGCAAATATGTTTTAATACCACCTGCCACTCTGATTGATTGATAATGGCTGCCTGGAGTGCTGCATTGAGAAACATTTTGAGCTGCTTATGAGCTCGAAGAGACAGAGGGCTATGATCAATTAGGTGTGTCTACCATGGGCGCCCATGGGAAGAGTAAGCACTCATGTCATATATTTGCTATTCCCTAACATCACCCTTCTGGAAAACAAGATTCTTTTTTCTCCCTGACTTTAAATTTACCCTTGAAAAGACTAACCCATTTCCCTCAAGAATTCCTATTTTATGCCTTTCATTTTGAGAAGATGACTCTCTACATAGAACTTCGGCCCATTAAGATACAATCCAACCTAATTGTCTCTTGCTTAATTCTCAGTGAGGATGGAGTACCCTTGGACACATACACCTCCTGATAACAAAGATCCTTTGTTTATTTTTGGACTCAGGATCCCAGTGTTGGTGTCAGAACCTACAGAACATTCTGTGAATTGGCCATATGTTCCTTTTTGTTGTTTTTTTCTTTTCATTTTGTTTTGGTGCTGGGGCATTCTACCTCCCAGCTACACCTCAGCCCTATTGCATTTTTTATTTTGAAGCAAGGTCTCACTAGGTTGCTGAGGGTTTCTCTAAGTTGCCGAGACTGGTCTTGAACCTGTGATCCTCCTTTCTCAGCCTCCCAAGTAATGGGATCACAAGCGTGCACCGCTACGTCTGGCTGGCTGTGTTACTCTTGATGAGGAGTCCACTCCGATGTCTATATTCTGCCAGGACTGAGGAAGCTTTGGAGAAAGAACTCATCCTAAGGGAAGGGAGAGTGAGACGGATAAGCTTGGTCTAGTAGGAAACCCCTAGAGGTTGGAGAGAAGGGGTGATTCTGAGAACAACGTGATGCCTCTCTTGGATCACCACAGACTGTTGTGTGAATCCTGGTGGCTGGGGAAGGAAGAAGCAGGGAATTCAGAAGTCAGAATTTCGCTTAAAACTCTGTAAGTTACCACAGAGTCAACACACACAAGCTCTGTATTGATTCACTTCTTTTTTTTTTTCTTTTTTTATGTTCATTTATTGGTGCACTGTAATTATACATTTTGATATATGTCAGGGTATGAACATCATACATGCACACATTGCACATTTAGCCCTCCCTCCAATCTCACCCTATTCCCTCCCCCTTCCCTCCCTTTCATGCTCCGGATAGTGATTGAGTCTTATAGGTTTGTGTATGTACATCTTGTGCTATAGTATGTTTCCCTCCACCCTCCTCCCAACTCCCTCAGTTAGGTCACCTTCTTTGTCCATCTAAAGATTTCTTCTTCTTCCCTTCTAAGTCCCATTCTATCTAGCTCCCACAGATTAGGGGGGACATCTGATTTTTTACTCTTAGTGACTTACTAATATCACTTAGCAAAATGTTCTTCTAAGATGCAAAATGCAAAGGAAGGAGATTCTTCTCTCTCATTCCCTCAGAGCGATGTTGGCCAAACTGCTCTGCAATGACACTGTTGCCAACAGGATGCAACAGCACACTCACTGAGGGGTTAGGAGGTACCAGGTGCTGGGCTAAGTGTTTGCGTACATTAGCTCATTTGGTACTGTTAGCAATCTCATTAAATATGAAACATTATTGCATGGGGTCTAAGGTAGCACAGGTGGAAAATGGCAAATCTAGACTGGAAAGCAGGCAGTCTCTACAGCCTATGTTTTTGACGCTGCTTTCTGCCCCTCAGGAGCGGAACATGCAGAAACAACAGCGCCAGGCAGTTGATGAGTACTGGCAAATGGGTTCCAGTAGTGGTGATGGTAAGGACAGTCCTGATTTGTGATGCTTGCTGAATTCTGTGGTGCAAGAACTCCGGCGTTGGCTGGTGTCTTGTGTCCGATGCAAACATGGTGTTGGGAAGAGACGGGCACGTGCAACTCTCTGAGCCAGCTCCTGTCCACCACTGTGTTGCGTGGCCCTGTTGCTCCTGGAGCAGCCCCAGTGGGTGGCTGCAGTGGGTGCCAGCAGGAGCGAGGCTGGTGCCGCAGGAAAAGACACACAAGGAATCAAGCTGGAGGCTGTGGATAACAGGCTCAGCATGCTTTATGCCAAGAATTCTGCATTTATTGAATCGCAAAGCTAAAAAGGACCATATATAAACTCATTATTTAGATGAGAAACTGAGGTCCACAGAGAGGTCCCGCCTGGTCCAGGTGACTTGTGTGATAAAGCTGGGCCTGGAGACAAAGTATGTTACTTACCAGTAGTATTTTTGGTCCCTTTTTATGAAATTACTCCATTTTTTAAAAATTATTTTCATACTTTCTATACATTTGGGGAATTCTGCCATCCTCCATATATTTTCCTTCCTTCTCCTCAGGTTCCTAAGTTGCACTGCCCTAAAATGGGTGCAAAGAAGAATCTTCCTAAGCAAAAGGAGAATGGGAAAAGAGGAAACCCTGCCAGTTCTTGGCTCGAGGCTATTGATTCTGCACATTGATCTAGGCTCCGATACACGGCTTGCCAGCTCTAATATTACATCTCTATAAAGGAGTTTGAGTTTCTTGACTTCCCTCCTAAATCCACATTGTCAGGGCTTCCTATTTCCAAAGCAAGACTGCATGCCTCAGCGCACCTAGCTACTATGGCCCAGACTTCCAATAGCCTGCTCAATGAAATGAGTTAGAGACTGATTCTGCCCGACTCCACTCGGGGGCTGGTGATTTCTGAGATGGAGTCAAGCCTTTCATGTATCCTGTGCCTGCTCTCCCAGTCTATTCATTCCTTTTTCTCTTCCTCTAGTTCCGTACCCCCAAAAGTAGCTGGTTCCAAAACAACGGGAGCAGGGTAGGAAGGAGAGAGACAGTTATTGTCAATGAGCTGATTGGATATGTACTCTCTGGGTTGTGGTAGACAGAATAATATCACCCCAGAGATGCTCATGTGTAATTTCTGGAACCTGTGAATGTGTTATATTACCCTGAATGGCAAAAGGAACTTTGCAGATGAGATTAAGTTAAGGATCTTGAGATGGGAGATTATCCTGGATCACAGGTGAGCCCAATGTAATCATAGGGGTCATTCAAGGTGGAAGGGAAGACAGAGAGAGGTGTAAAGTGAGAAGGACTCAAGCTACCATTGCTGCTTTGAAGATGGAGGAAGGGACCATGAGCCAAGGAATGTGGGCAGCCTCTAGAAGCTGGAAAAGGAAGAAACGTATTGTTCCCTGGAGGCTCCAGAAAGGAATGCAGTCCTGCTGGTGTACTAATGGACCCACATCAGGCTTCTGATTTATAGAAATGCATAATGTGTGTTGCTTTAAGCTACTAAATTTGTGATAATTTGGTACAGCAGCAATAGATGAAATCAAGGGCAATGACTTTGACTTTTGCTCACAATCAAAAGTGGTCTTGGGCTATTCCCTTATTCTCCTATCAGCTTGGGACTGGGAAGAAGATGTCTACCACCCAGTCAGCTCTGTCATTTTTTTTTTTTTTGGAGATGATTTAAGATCCCTTATGCACCTCTCCAGAAAGATTTTCCTTCAGTGCCTAGAGCTGGATTAATCATACTCTTAGTTCATGACACACTCTCATTTTGGGCCCATAAATGGCTTGTGTTTATTTAGTTATATTTCATTACATGACAACCATTTACAAATTCTCTACCCCCAAACAAACAGTAACCTAGGTTGAACTATATGATATCCCCATTCCCACTCCTTTGCTAGAAGTGATCATCACTCTGAATCATTTTTCTATTTTGACTTTATTTTTTATTTTATTGTATCTATATATTTTCCTAAAAAGTAATCACTTGCGTGACTTTGTAAAAAGGATACCATGCTATATGTAATTGCTTAAGATTTATTTTTTTCTGTTAATACTATATTGCTGAGATACATCCATATTTTTATATGTCACTGTTATAGAATATTCCACTGAATTAATATCTCATGCTTTATTTATCCATTTTCCCTAGATGAACAATTTAATTGTCTCCAGGTTTTTGTTTTTGTAAACAGTGCTGCTATGACTGTTTTGGTTCATGTTTCCTGTGCCCCATGGCTAAGAGTTCCTTTTAGCAATGGACCTACAAGGACAATCTCCTCCAGATTGTTAGACTTTGGGTGCTCTGAGACCAAAGCTAGTAAAAGGCCATTGGGTGCTATTGTTGAAGGAGCTAGTTTTAATCAGGTTTTAGGAGCTGAAGTTGGATGGCTATGACAGCCAGAGAGACAGAGAGAAATAACCAGTGAGTCAATCTCAAAGGCTTGGTCATTGTAAAGGGGCTCATTGTAAGATAGAAGAGAGACAGGACTTCCCTTAGAGAGCATTCAGAATGATGAAGTAGTCATGAATAATGATTTGGATTTAGAATGTCCACGTAGACCTCATGGAGAATAAGCAGCCATGTTGGAGGTGGGGCTTGGTTGGGGAGAGGTCCCTGGGGGTGTGGCCTTTGGAATTATACATGATTCCTCCTCCCCCTAATCTCTCTCTCTGGCTTCAGGCCTCCACGATGTTAGAGCAGAGTCTTTCTCCCTCTCTCTGCTTCCTGCTGCCATGCCCTTAACTCTGCAGACCAGGCCTGACATGCACTGAAACTCTGAAATCTCCAAAAACTGTGAGCAAATAAATCTGCCTTCCTCTAAGTTGTGTGATCAGTTGTTTTAGATTACACAATGAGAATGCTGTCTGAGACAACATGCATAGGAAAGAATTGGGTTCTAAGGCCAGGGATGCTGAAGAGGGGTGGGGCTGGCAGCACTTCTGAGGCCAACCCTAGTGGACTTTGCATGGGTCACATTGCCACTCATCCTTCTCATTCCTCATTGATTTTATCAGGGACCTCTGTTAGGTCTGACTTAATCCTAAGCATAAGGATCTAAGAGTAGTCAGAGCTATAGTAGCTTCCACCCAATGGGAAGGCAGACTCTCTGGTCCTCTAGATTAGAAAGGCCATAAGGAAATCTCATATTAACCATGTCATGCTTGAGACTATGCCAATGAGTAAGCATTTCTTTTTGCAGGGTTTCAGGTCTTCCCATCTGGTTCCCATTAGAAGAACATCTGCACGTGTCAAGGGCATGACACTACAGGACCAATAGCAGCAGGTGCTGCTTGCTCCTCAGTACAGCTGAGGAGCACAGCTGGAAAGGAGCACATTCTGCCATTGCCCTACCACTCACCCACCTGGTGGGAGGAAGGGCTGCCCTGCCCTGACCACAGCCCTCCATGACTATGCCACAATCCACCCTCCCCCACACTTAGAAATAACCACCTGCAAGCTGATAGTGCACTTGCTCTGTAGGGATGAAGCTGGTGGGTGATCTGTAGAAGTGACCAGGTGACATGAATCTGGAAATCATATCCACTGGGGAAGACAATCAGAAAGAATGTATGGCCACTGCTCCTATAAAACTCAACACTTTCCAATATGTGTATCTTTCCGTCTCCTGATTTTCCAGCCCCTTAACTCTCAGCTGCTACTCCCCACACCACCTCCATTCCTCCCACAGTCTCATGGTCCTTACACCCTGGCCCCATCTGGGGAGCCAGAAAAGGCACCACTACCTACAACAGGAAGGAAACTGAATTAGACACTGTACTTATGTACTAGAGAGAGACGAGAAGAAATTATTTAGGAGGCCAGGTACTCATTTCTCATGGTGTCCCTCTAGTATGGAAGACAGTGCAAGAAAGAGTATTCATTCTTTCCACAAATGTTTACTGGGTGCCAACGTCATGGCAGCAGCAGTCTAGATACAGTGATGAACAAAGGCGTATGGTCTGGGGCCAAGTGTCCTTAGGCAAGTTATTTCTCTTCTCTGGTCCTGTAGAGAAAGAGAAACTGATGTTCATAGAAGCTAAATATCAATTCTCCCAATTAGTAAGTGGTGAGCCAGCATGCCAACCTAGGCTTCTTGGACACCAACACTTTGAGGACTTTCTAGCCAACCCTGAGCAGTATTTAAACGAGTGCCATGCAATTAATGAGTACATGGAAATGAATGTGATAGAAATATCTAACTGTGTGCATATACAGGGAGGGTGAGGCTTCCAAGAAGATCCCATTATTAAGTCCCTGAGTGTGACTCTCAATTGCTTCAGCCTTGGTTTCCTCACGAGGACCCATCCCATTCCTCTGTCCCAGTACCTTGCAAGGTGTGGATCTGGTTAAGGAGCTTCATGCCTCCTTGTATTTCACTCACTCATGCCAGCCATCCTGGGAGAGGATGAGGAGGATCATTAAATTCTTATTACAGAAGACAAGATTGAAACTTACTTGTACAGCCTCATTTAGCTGGTTCATAATGGACATAGAACAAGAACCTCCATCTTTGATATGCTAATCCAGTGCTTTTTACACTAAGCTGGAATACTTCAACAGCCCTGCCATGTATCTTAGGATAAGCTAGGGAACTTGTTCCTGTCCTATGTAAGCTCATCTATCCACAAGAGGGTCAGGTCTATACAGGTATAAGATGTGTATGAACTAAATATATCTAAATTCTACCTTTTGGTAACCACATGTGGTAGTTTGAAAACCATGGCCACAATTTTTTTTTCAGCTCCTCCTATCAAGAAGCAGAGTCTGTTTACCCCTCATTTAATCTAGGTTGTCCTTGTTACTTGCTTTGACCCATCGAATATGGTGGAGGTGACGCTTGGCACCTTGCAGCTTCTACCGTCCTGTACTTGACACACTGTACTTAGAAGAAGTCAGGGTTGGCCAACTAGACTATAAAGGACCATAGATAGACCATGAGGAGAGGAAGGTATAGCTGAGACCCCAAGAATGTGAGTGAAGCCCCAAACCCAGCTCATCCCCCACTCACCTGTACCCTGTTTCTTACTGTTGTTGGGATTTTTACTATTTCAAATTTTCTTGCAAATATGGCACAAAGTTTTCAATTCTGAGTCCTTGTGTTGGAACACCCATTTTCTAACTGAGAGACTCGACAAAGTCATCTCACCTCCTTAAGCCTTTATTTTCTTACCTGTATATTGGGGATAATGAAAGTAGCTACCTTATGGGGTGTTATAACAATTTAATGAGATACTATATATGAAAATGATTTAAAATTTGTGAAACACAATAGGAAGATTTTTTTTAAGTCTGGTACTAGCAAAGCACCTGAAATCCCCACTAAGACTACATGACTAGAATTTATAAACTAACAACACTGCTGGAAAGAACATAAGGAGAGCTCACAGCCAGGAGCTATTACTCCTAAATCCTTAACATCTCAGAATTGCAGGCTCTTATGCATTCTTAGGGACCCCTGAGACCCCCTCCAGGAACTGCCTTGTGGCCAGCCGGGTTGGTGAGGATTTGTAACATCCAGGTGGGGCAGAGAGGAACCATGTAGACTCAGCAGGTCTACATGGAAAGGAGTCCCTAAAGTCCAAATAAGGAAAGACAAAAGGGCTACTTGGAAGAGATGTGGATGGCAGGCATATGAAGTGGTTCACATTTGTTTAATAAAAAGTTAGAGGTCACTCATTTTTGAGATAATTATTTTCCGCCTAACAATTATTTCCACTGGCTTAAATGAAGGACCTGATTCCATATCGCATCTCTCTTTTTTTTTTTTTCCTCCCATGCCATTCTTTATCTTTGGCCCAAGGAAGCAGTCTCATAGAAGTGCTCCTGCGGCATAGACCTTTTCATGGGCAGAATTAGAAACAAATTCCATCAAATAACATTACTTTAAGAGAGAGTGAATCCAGTTGCTGATTTCTTTAAGAGAGGGCGAATAACTTGCCTGGGTTCACATTGCAACTTTATTTTTAAAAAAAAGGTTTCAAAAACTAGGCTTTTGTCCACTTTGGTGGACTGAAGAAAGGGAGAAATGCCCACACCATGAAGCACGTGACTCCAGAATTTCCAGCGAGATGTTGAAAGGAGCTGGAATACAATTGAGGCAGAATTAGGACCTGTCGTTTCCTAACCAATTACTACCTTGATTCTGTTAGCTTTTGTCTGGGAAGGCAGCAGAACACTGTTTATAGTGAGAATGACTAATTTCATACACAGTTTAACTAGGTGGTTCAATCAAACTGTTCTTTCCTATGAAATTTGATGGTGGGAAATGATTACCATATAAAAAAGGTTTCACTCTGTTTGATTGAGTGATTTCTATAAAGCGTCTATAGCATAATTTCATGGCTGTGAACGTTAATTTCGCAACAGCCAACTGTAATTGGGTTCCAAAGCAGGAAAAGGGAGCCTTCTCTCCCACAGATCTCGCCTCTTTAGTGTGGGGTTGGGTGGAAGAGGGGACAGCAGTGGGGAGGGAAAGGAAGGAGGTGGAAGGGATTGAATCTCACTTGAATGCGTAGATAAAAGTTTAACTTTCTGCTCTGAAAACTCCTGCTATAAGAAACAATAAATTGCAATGCAGATTCGCTTCTGTAAGTAAAGAGGAGGCCGGGAAGGCAGACTCAGCGGGTTCTCTGGGTTCATTTACAGGAGGAAAAAAAATGTGTGCTTCGGATCCCCGAGGAAACATGACTGCACTGAGGATGACAACTTTTGCTGCAGCTCCCCTCCTGGCCACAGTTTCCTTAGAACCTCTGCGCCTTACTCAGGGGAGAGATACCCCAAAACCACTGGGCTAAAGGAGGCTTCCTGCATTCTGCTACTCACACCACTAAGTGGCAGGAGGATAATTCTGGGGTGAAATTTGCCCTAAATAGCTAATCTATTTTTTTAAAAAAAAGTTCCCCATTTTTTTTTCTGGTCCTTCAAGTGTTAGGGTGAAACATTAGAGGGAGAAATTCTGATTAATGGAAACACTTTTGCCCATAAAGAACTGGCTACCTTAAAGGATTTTATTTCTTTGTTGATTGTGTATATACCAGAAAAAGACCCAGGTTTAAGGATGTTGAGCGGGTTCTGCCTCAATTTTTACTGTGAGCTCCAGAGTTCTCTCCCCATTCCACCCTGGCCCCTGATTCACTACTTTTCTTTGGCCTCATAGGGCAGAGAAACTGAGGTGGCTGATGATAAATCTTTAAGAGAGGTCTTGCAGGATTCTTTGCACTAAATATCTCCCCACTATTCACAATTCCAAGAGGAGATATATCTATCTATCTATCTATAGATATAGACATAGATATTAATAACTGGTTGGAAACATCCTTAGAAGAAGCAAAATGTATAAAGTATTCTCAGTTAATTCTAGGTTCATTAGAAATGAAAGCCAAGACCACGGTTTGGTTCTGGGGGGCTGGGGAATAAAATCTTGGTAAAAGGCAGTAGTAAGAAGGGTGGGAGCAGATGTTGAAAAGTGACACATTCGGTTCTGTTCTGTTACCTGTTGGGCCCGTGGACTCTGCCCAGGAGCCCTGGGCCACATGTCTAGAGCTCTTGGTGGGCCTGGGGTGGTGGGAATCAGGCGGGTCTTCTCCTTGGTGGCTGGCCTCCCCTTCCTACAGGTAGTCTAATGAGAGCTTACGTGTCGTGACCCTCCTGGGTCAGTTCTTCCCCTCTGAGCAGCCCAAGAGGAGAGATGGAGAGACCCAACCAGCAGCTTCAGCTTTACACCCCTCCTGACCACCACACACACACCACCACCCCCATCACCAAAAGACCTCTGGAAACAGGGAGGCTGGTAAACCCTTCAGGCCCTCCTATCTCTCTCACCCATTGTCATTGTTGGAAATAAATTGTGTACACAAACATTTTGTTTTTAATCTACAGTAGCCCTAATTGAATCATCTTGCCGCATTGTTGTGGAGAAACAAGGGCAATTTCCTGTCAGTTATTGAGCTATTTAGCAATTATTTCTTATCATTAGTTTGCAAATTCAAACAGCATCAAATTCTGTGTGCCAAGTTACAAAGGCACAGCATCACGGTCCTCTTGGCAGGAGGCAGGCCCAGCTATTTAGGTGTTTTCAGTCTTTATCTGGGCTTCCTCCTCCCTCCTCCCAGGCCTGACAGTCTGCAGCAGCCTCTACAGGAAAGGTCAGCACCCAGGGGACAGCCTGCCTAATGGGTGTTTATCTCCCTTTGGCACTCTCATTAGCTAATGGAGTGAGCTGCTTCCCATGGGAGTGACAGACCCACTGGGAGTGTGGAGTCAGCTTGTACATCTGTCACCCGTGGGATTGGGTCACCTGGCAGACCAGTTTCTACTAAATAGCTGGGACGGATGAGGATGTGAGCATTCTACATTACCAACTTTCGCAAGCTGCCTTCTCACCTATACCAATATCTGCTTCCCTGTATCAAAAAGTATTTCTCCAGCATTGCATTTTCTATGGTGCCCATGCCTAGGAGCATCACATACACGATCCCTGCAAGCAGGGACCAGACAAAGGCTGTGGAAGAGCCTCCATGCAAAATTGAATAACTAGCAGGCTGTGCTTTGGAGTGTGGGTGGCCTTAAGCAATTCTCACCAAACCTTTTATCCACAACATTCACTTTCAAGTGCAATTGGGTCTGATGCTCCTTGAGGACAGCCCTAGAGAGGCCTGGAGTCACAAAACACATGGTTTCAGTGACAGCCACACCATTTCCAACTATCTCATTGCCTTGGCGATTGGGTATGAGCTGAAGTACCGTTAACTTTTGGATTCAGTTGATAAGACCAAGTCTTCTTCTCCCACCCTTTACCTTCTTGAATGAGTGGGAAGCTGTCCAGTTGAATCCTGAGGTCCTCTCTTTTCTCCCTCCATTCCACAACCCTCACCCATAAAGACCCAGAAATAGAGGCTGAGGGGAAGAGAATTGGCAGTTGGAACAAGGAGCAGTAACGGGTAGGCTAGACCAGTTCTTTTTGCTGACTGTGTGAACTGTGTGTAGCTGCATAACAAATTACCGCCAAGTTTAGCATCTTAAAACAACAAGCTTTTATTATCTTACAGTTATGGTTCTGTAGGTCAGGACTCCAGTGTGGTGTAGTGAGGTGCCTTCCAACCCACGTCTCTTGGGAGGTGAAGTTGCTGTCAAGCTTTTGGTGGAGGCTGTCGACCCATCTGAGGGAGGCTGACTGGGTCAGGGAGCCTGCTTCTAAGCTTGCTTACATGGTGGTGGGAATGTGGCCAGACCAGGCACGTGGTCTGTTGGGGGCTTCTCCATAGGACTACCTCAAGACATGGTACCTAAGGTGAGCAATCCGGAGAAAGCAACAGGGTACCCAAGAAGGAGACACGGCTCTTTTGTCACCTTCTCTCAGAAGTGATGTCCCATCGTTTTCTATTTTTTGGTACTGGGGATTAAACCCAGGGGCATTCCACCTCTGAGCTACACTCCCAGCCCTTTTTAAATTTTTGTTTTAAAACAGGGTCTAGCTAAGTTGCTGAGGCTGGCTTCGAACCTGAAATCATCCTGTCTCAGTCTCCCAAGTACTGGGATTATAGACATGTGCCCCACACGCCTGGCTCCATCATATTTTTAGAAACAAGTTGCCAGGTTCAGCTCACACAATAAGGAAAGGTTGGAATAAGGTTGCGAGGACTAGGAGGTAATAATCACTGCTGGGCACTATACTGGCCTTCAAGAATTCAAAGTACCTCTGGATTCTCCCTTCTCTTTTTCTCTTTCCTTAATTAACACATTGAACAATCATTCTTGGAGTATCTATGATGTGTAATGCCTTGTGGGTAAGTACCATGGGAAATTCAACGCTTAATAACAAAACTCCTTTCTTCCCTTGAAGGCCCAAGTCTACGGTGAGATAAGGCAAGTCTATCCTTAGGCACCAGGAGTGATCAGGAACTCAGACAACCACAGGCTTGTAATGATGGTGAGAATGGGGACATTCTTCATTGGAGATCAAACAGGAAAATCATTCCATTTCACAACTATGTAGGAGAGAAGGAAGGAAGGAAAGAATGGAGGAAAAATAGAAGAAAGGAGGGAGGAAAAGAGAAAGGATGAGAAAAGAAAGGAGGGAGAGGAGAGAGAAAAGAAAATTGCACCAGAATTAGTTTTTTAAATTCACACTTTTCCTTCAAAATATTTTAATGTTTCTTCACTATAGAAATAAGATATAACTTAGATTGTTATTCAAAGTTTCTTCAAATATTTCTTCCACTGTATTTCCCACTGTACCCACCCCACCTGCCACTATATACACCTAACTAGTGAAGTAATATTTGGGGGGATCTAGAATTTTAACTCAATCCTGCCAGTTTCTGAAGCTCATATGATTTCTACTGTTCTACCAAGCCCCTTAAGTTGATATAATTTGAGAACTGGTTAAATATGGTTACTGGGAAGAAAGAACAGTTTGGAAATCACTCTAAAATCTCTCCCTGGAATGAATCAGCAAATAGCCAAGCCATGGCTTGCGGTAATGGGGTTAGAAAGGAGCTGAAGAGTTCCATTATGGACCTACCTCTTTGAGGTCCTGACAGCACCTTCAAAAGGCAGGGCTCAAGGTAAAAAAGTGAGCTTGGAGAGAGTGGAAGACTTTCCAAGTTGCCTACAGAGTGATAACTGAAGTGGAAGAGTAGTTGAAATCTCTGGTACTGTCAAAAGCCAACATCAGTAGTTTACAGCTTACAAACTGTTTTGTGGCCCACATTTAAGAGATCATGGAAAGATTAGACTACAGAACCCCAGGTGGCTGCATTCAGATGGCCATTGGTTAATGAAAAAGGGAGGGTAACCGTGGAGAACTTAGTTTCCAATAGTGAAGGGACTTTTCCAGTAGAACTCAACATGGAAAGGGTTCTGTTTGTCCAAAAGCTGTGGAAATTGACATGAAACTTTATGCCTCTAAGATGTTCCCCAGTGATCCCACCTCCAGGCATGCACACCCTTAAAGGAGGCCTCTCCTTGAGTGTGGGTGGGATTTAGTGACTTGCTTCAAGCACGCAGATAGCAGTAAAGATGATGGAGCTCATTTCTGGGATTAGGTTATAAAAAGACTGTATTTTCCATCTTGGGTGCCCCCTCTGGCTCACTGTCTTGCTCTGAGGAAGATGGCTGCTGTTTTGTGACATGCTCTATATGGCAAGAGACCAATGTCTCTGTTCAACAGACCTGAGACTGCCAATAGCTACATGCTGTTGGAAGGGCGTCGTCTCCCAGCCAAGCCTTGGCATGACCACAGCCCTGGGAAATACCTTGATTATGGTCTTGTGTGAGACCTGGAGGTAGGAGATCTAGCAAGTCCTGCCTGTATTCCTGACCCTCAGACACTGTGCAATAAGACTTGCTTATTGCTTTAAGCTGCTTCATTTAGGGAAAATTTGTTAGCATGATAGGTAGTGAATGTGCCTCTTCAAGCACTCTCAAGTGAGGGATGTGGCCCTTCTCCCTGGTGTTCCTAACTGGCAGCTGGATCAAGTCACCTGGGAGAACTTAAGTTGAGGTGGCACTTCTTTACACATCAGCTTTGCACAGATCTGTAGAGTAGCCGATCTGAATTGAGACATACAGAGCCATGAAATCTATCTTAACATCACAGACGTTGCTGAGTTTGGCCCATGGGCCACTGAAGACAGACTGTGAATTCTCTACAATTTAACAGCCTCAATATTAAGGAAGGCCTGAATGAACACAAGACATGAACTGAGGCTGAGAAATGAGGCAAAGGAGAGGACTCAAACAAGATTAGGCTGGAAATAGCCCTTTTAGCTTTGTGGAAAGTGATTGCACAAAATCTCAAGTGGGAAGGTATTAGAAATAAAACCAGTCTATCACCATCTTTACATTCAGGCGTTAATTACAGTGTGTGGTGCACAAAGCAAGGATCCCAGAACCAAGCCCTAAGATTGTTCCTATTATGATGTGAATATCGAAATAGCCATTTATTATAACAGCGTGGGTCCGATTAAAAAATAGCTAATCTGTGCCTGGCTGTGAGTTGGGCACTCTCCCAAATACATTACATCTCATCATCAACCTTATGAAATAGTCCTGCTATTATTCTTACATTGTAAATGAGGAAATCGAGGCACAGAAACTTCAAATCACTTGTGCAAACACCAGCTGGCGTGAAGCCAGCATTCAAACACAATCACCAGCGGTGTGGCTTTAGAATCCATATTGTTAACATTGCACTGAAATGCACTTTTGAGGAGACTCTTCGTGGAATGGTATAGAAAGGGGCTGACGGTTCTTAGCATCCAGTCCTGAAGGCAGAAGGCAAGGGACACTTAACCTTCCCGAGACTATAAAAGACAAGAGAAGATCTCATCCTTTGAAAAAGACAGGTAGAATAGTCTGGGTACTTTCATTTGTCCCTCCAGATCCACTTTTGACTTCATCCACCCAGCTCTGTACTCTGGACAGCTAACCTGTAGCAATAATAACTTTGTGTCTTGTCCCAGATTCGGGTTAGATTTGGTGAACAAGAGGTAAAGCTATGTGGGGACCCATTGTCTGAATTTCAGCAGGAGTTTGGAAGGGAGACCTCTGCCCACCTCCTTGTTAAGTTGTCGTGGGTTGGTTGCATCCTCTGTGGAAGGTCAGCATTCCTGCCTGACAACTCTGTTGATAGAGGTTCCCTCTCCAGGTCCTGGTAAGCACTTGGTACCCTTTCCACTTAAGTTCCAAGAATGGGAGCTAGTCCTAATGGTCCTGTACTGTATCTCCTGGATAACTTAACCTTGCCTACATGTTTGTACATGGTCCTTTTATTAAACTCTCTTCTCCCATTTGAATGTATCAACTACCTTTTGCTGGGAGACTGGGTAGATGATATTAACTATGTACCAGGAACCTTGCTTGCCTAGAGGTTTGGGGGAAGGAAGATTTCAAAAGTAGCACTGTCTGGTGTCACTTATATTATCTTCCCATTCTTCCCCTTGGGGTCTTCAGCCAGGCTCTCATGAAGAGATGGACATGAGGACTCCAATCAAATGAAAGGATGTATCATCTGAGGTGAGTGAGAAATGAAACAAAAGACCAGGCAGCCAACTGGAACATTGGAATATCTACTCAGGAACACCATCTAGCCTGGAGTCCCTTAAATATAGAAGGCAACCTTTTTAGACATGCGTCTCCAGCTCTTTTGCTAGAAAAAAATTGTAAACCAGAGAATACTATCATTATGACCAATTTCTCATGATTGTGCTCTCAATTTATGTAGCCCTGGGGAAACTAACATTATATATATTTATGCTGTTGAAAGTAATTGTTAATTTGTGTAATGTTCAGATGTAAAATAGCTCCTTAAGGTATACTGATAAGGAAAATGGGTTATACATAACTGGTGTGTTAGTCAAAATCTCAGTGAACAAAAATAAACAACTTGAGAAGAAAGAAAACTAGATAGTTGGTGTTGTAGTAGTTAAGACATATAGGTAACTTTCATTGGTAATGAGCCCCCACATGAGATTAATGTGAAGAAGGGTGTTTATCATCTCACTAAGTACCACAAATTGGAGCCTAGCAATAGTAAGGATAGGTTCAAGTTCACCGAGAAATCCTCAAATCCAGTTTCTCAGTCTCACTCTGGAAGTCAAATTTATAGGCCTAGAGATAGAAAACTATAGCCAGTAGGCCAAATCTCTCCCATGTCTATTTTTGTAAATAAAGTTTTGGACAGGTATGGTGGCTTATGCCTGTAATCCCAATACTTGGGATGCTGAGACAGGGAGATCACAGGTTCAAGGCCAGCCTCAGCAACTTAGTGAGACCCTCAGCAAGACCTTTTATCAAAATTAAAATAAAAATAACAGGCTGGGAGTGTATTTCAGAGGTAGAATGCCCCTGGGTTCAATCCTCACTACCAAAAAAAAAAGAAAAAAAAGCAGATGTAAATAAAGTGTTATTGGAACCCAACCATATCCATTTGTTTATATTTTGTCTATGGCTGCTTTAAACACTACAGCATAAGAATTGAGTTGCCGCAACAGAGATTGTATGGCCCACAAAACCTAAAATATTTGCTATGTGGCCCTTTATATAAAAGTTTGATGACCCCTGATCTAAGCCATTAACAGGTATTTTTCTTCTTGTCCTTAAAATTCTGATAAAAATATCATGTACTGATTTTCCATATCTTCCTTCTCTAAGACCATATGGAAATAGATACTCTACATAGAACTGGACTGTACAAATCAGAATTAGTAGGAGGAGAAGGACAAGCCCAAGACAGTAATTAGGAGACCTGTGTCTATCTTTACATTATCTATTATTTGATTGGATGGTGATAATCCCTTCAAACTCTAAAATATAAGTATCAAGAATCTAAAGTATGATCCTTGAAAATAGCTACTATTAGATAGTAAAATAAAAAATAAAAATAACCTATGTTTAAAAAATCATTGATAGCTATGGAATAATTCCCTCAAAACTGCCCTTTTCCAGATTAATCTTCCTAAACTCATATTTTAGGCATACCGATGTCCTAACCAAGGCATTAAAAAAAATTCTTCTGACCAATGATCTAGAGCCACAGATATCATATAGATAAAAATCACCATAAAAAGCAAGTTGCAAAAATATCCTTGCATTATGATAACATTCAAATAAAATTTTGAAATGTAAAAGTTAATGTTACACATTTTTAGGGATTCATATATAACTACATAAAGATGTGCATAAGAAATATAAGCACAGAATTGCAGAAAAGAGTACCTCTGGTTAGAGAAGGAAAGGGAATACAGGTTGAGTATCTATTATATGAAATGCTTGGGACCAGAAAGGTTTGGGATTTCAGATTTTGGGGAATTGGGACTATTTACATATACATAATGAGTTCTTGAGGATGGGACCCAAGTTTAAACACAAATTCGTTTATGTTTCATGTATGTCTCATAGACATGACCTGAAGGTATAATTTTATAGTATTTTTTCTTCTTTCTGGTTTTTTTTTTGCACTTTTTAATTGGTGCATTGTAATCATACATCTTGTTGAAGTTCTGAGTGATAGAAGCATACATGCACACAGTACTTGTTGAGCCTCCCCCAGTTCCCACCCCACATCTTCTCCCTCCCCACCTTCCCGTGCTCAGCACAGTGATTGGCTTTGATAAGTTTGTGTATGTACGTCATGACCATTGAGTTGTTTCCCTCTCCAAGTCTTCCTCCCCCCTCCCATTTCCTTCAGTTAGGTCCCCTCCTAAGGTTTCTCCTCCTTTGTCTGGAGTCCCTCCTGTGTCCCAATTTCTCCCAAGCTTCCACATATGAGGGAGAACAACCAACCCTTCACTTTTTGTGACTGACTAATCTCACTTTGCATAATATTCTCCAGTTCCATCCATTTCCCTGCAAATGATATAATTTTGTTCTTCTTTATGGCTGAGTAGAATTGTATATATCCCATGATTTTATAATTCAGTCATCTATTGATGGACATCTTGACTGATTTCATAGTTTGGAAATTATGAATTGTGCAGCTATAAACACAGATATGCACGCATTACTATGGCACTCTGGTTTCAGTTCTTTTGAGTAGATACCCAGGAGTGGTATATCTGACTCATATGGTAGGGTAGGTTCATTCCCATTCTTCTGAGGATCCTCCACACTGTTTTCCAAAGTGCTTGCACTAATTTGCAATCCCCCCAACAGTGTATCAGAGTTCCTACTTCTCCACATCCTCGCTAGCATTTATTTTGTTTATGTTTTTAATGATTGCCATTCTAATTGGGGTTAGGTGAAATCTCAGGGTAGTTTTGTTTTGAATCCCTCTGATTGCTAATGATGTTGAACATTTTTTCATATACTTATTGGCCATTTTGTATTTCTTCTTTTATGAGGTATCTATTTAGTTCATTTGCCCATTTTTTGATTGCTCTATTTGTTGTTTTGGTGGTAAGTTTCTTGAGTTTTTTGTGTATTCTAGATATTAGTCCTCTATCAGAGGAGTAGCTGGCAAAGATCTCCTATTCTGTTGGCTCTCTCTTGAGATTCTAATAATTTAGATAATTATTTCTAATAATTTAGATAACTTCCTTCACTGCACAGAATCTCTTCAGTTTAATGCAATCCCACATATTAATCCTCATTTTAATTTCTTGGGGTCTTGTTGAGGAAGTTTTTTTTTTTTTTTGCGGTACCGGGGATTTTTTTACCCGCGCCTATATGTTGGAGTGTTGGTACTATGCCCTCTTCAAGTAACTGCAAAGTTTCTAGTCTAATTTCCAGGTCTTTGATCCATCTTGAATTGACTCTTGTGCAGGGTGAGAAAGTGGGATTTATTTCCATTTTCCTGCATATGGATAGCCAGTTTTGCTAATACCATTTGTTGAAGAGGCTATCTTTTTTCCAGTGTATGTTTTTGGCCCCTTTATCAAAATCAATTGTCTGTGAGTGGATTTGTTTCTGAATCTTCTATTCTGCTCCATTGGTCTATGTGTCTGCTTTTGTGCCAATGCCATGCTGTTTTTATTACTATGGTTCTGTAGTATAGTTTGAAGTCAGGTATTGTGGTGCCTCCTGCATGGTTCTTATTGCTGAGGACATTTTGGCTCTTCTGGATTTTTTGTTGTTCCAAATGAATTTAAGGACTAATTTTTCTATATCTGTGAAGAATGACCATGCTATTTTCATGGGGATTCCATTGAATCTGTAGATCACTTTTGGAAGAATAGGCATTTTGATATTTATTCTGCCTATCCAAGAGCAGGGAGATCCTTCTGCCTTCTAAAATCTTCTTCAACTTCTTTAATGTTTGTAATTTTCATTGTAGAGGACTTTTACCTCCTTGGTTAGATTTATTCCTAAGAATTTATTGGTTTTGAGGTTATTGTGAGTGGAAATGTTTTCTGGATTTCTTTTTCAGTGGATTTATGGTTGGCATCTAGACAAGCTTCTGATTTTTTTAGATTGACTTTGTATCCAGACACTTTGCTGAATTTGTTAATCAGTTTTAAAAGTCTTTTGGTTGAGTTTTTTGGGTCTTCTAAGTATAAGATCATATCATCTGCAAATAGAGATGGTTTATAGTATCTTTCAAATAATTTTATACATGAAACAAAGTTTCATGATGTGGGGGCTGAAGGTATAGATCAGTGGTAGAGCACATGCCCTGAGTTCTAACCCCAGCCCCCCACCAAAAGTGTCATGGTGTGGAATTTTCCATTTATGACCCAATGTCAGCTCTAAAAAAATTTTAAATTTTGTATCATTTCAGATTTGGGGTTTCAGTTTAGAGATTCTCTGCATCACTTGGATGATGGGGAATGGGTATGTTAGAAACTTCCACTGTAATTTGTAATATTTTTTCTTGTTAGGTAGCAGATACACAGATGTTTGTCATTTTATGTATTTATGTGTGTATGTATATATGTATGTATGTATTTATACTTTTTGTGTATCTGAGCTATTTCTTTTTTATTTTCAGAATAGTATAAAATATAAACTCCATAATCATTTCTGACCATCTACCCTTGACCTCAACCAAACCAATCTATTAGCTTCAACTATTTCTGATATTCGCCATGAGTATTATTTTTGGCAGTTGTTTTTCATATGCTGTCCAACTGGTAATTTTTTCCCCTTGCACCCTTCTTATTTCCAATGTCCCACATAGTTCATATGTCCCAGCAATCTCTCTTTCTCTCCCTCCCCCCCCCACTCGCTCGCTCTCTTTCTTTGAGCAGCTATGGTGCTTATGCTCTAAGTCAACAGTTGGCTCCTAACAAAGAGTCTACTTATTCTCTTATGGCATCTAGACTTTAAACTCTTCAAGAGCAAGGGCTCTCTGTTATGCTTTGCAGATATAAAGTGCTCAGCAGAGAACCACTCTTTACTAGATATACTAGCAGTGCTTAAACTTCATCAGAGTGTGCCCTTTGCCCTTCCTCCTTGGTTCAATGGGTTTGGTACATCCAAGGCTCCGAGGCTGCAGATACCCAAAGAATCCCACTATTGTATGAAATTCTGTGGGAATATCCCCAGTGCAGAAGCAGCTCTCTGGGGTTGCTTGGCTCCATCTTATATCATGCTATTTCTTCTTCTGGAAAATATCTTTCTTTTTTAAAATTTTTTATTTTTTTTAATTTATTACATTTATTGGTGCATCGTAGTTATATGTTTTGATAAGTGTCAGGTATCAGAAGCATGCATGCACACATTGCTCATTTAGCCCTCCCCCAAATCCCACCCTATTCCCTCCTGATATCAGAGATGATAACATAGTAGGAAGCACCAGGCATGTATCTTTCTACCTAGACAGGATTCATACTAGCAAAAACAGTCTGAAGTAACTATTTTACATCTGTGGAGTCTATTTGAATGTTTACAGTTTGCAGGGGAAAGCTTGGCTGGCAAACTGCAATTAGCATCAGTCAATTTAAGCCTTTGGTTCCATAGTGACTTCTTATTTCCCACCTCTAGCCCCATGGCAGGTAGCTGCAGGCACAGCAACCTGCATTCCTGGTGTTGTTTACTGGAGCCAGGGTGGGCATTAAGGATCATGTCCTCTAAATATTGGATGTGTTCTGATTGTGCATACTTGCTTCTAATTACTGAGATGTAAACATAGAGGCTGGTCATTGTCAAAAACCCAGCAGATTGAGTGGCTTTGAGAGAATTTAAAGGAACTTCGCCTATTTTTTTTTAATTTGGTGACTCAAAAACATCTGCCTAGTATGATGTTCTCGAGTTATCCATTTTCCTGCAAAAGGCATGATGATTTTGTTCTTCTTTATGGTTGAGTAAAAATCCATTGTGTGTATATACCAAAGTTTTGTGATCCATTTCTCTGTTGATGGATACCTAGTCTGGTTCCATAATCTGTCTATTGTAAATTGTGCTGCTGTGAACATGGATATGCAAGTATCATTACAATATTCTGATTTTATTTTCTTTGGGAAGATGCTCAGGAGCATTATCACTGGGTCGTATGGTAGCCAGTTTCAAAAAATGAGTAGATGTATATTTTTTCTTATATGTGGAAGATAGAGAGATATTTGGAAATAAGGGCAACATCAGATAGACGAGCAGAGACTCCAGGGAAATGACTGGGGTGGGGGGACTGTGGAAGGGAGACAAAGTCATAAAGAGTGTAATGGTTGAAATAATGCTATGAATGTATACAAAACTACCAATTCCAATATCAAAGACATGCAGGGGGAGGGGGAGGGAGGGGGGAGGGACTTGGTGGGAAGGCACCAAGAACTATGTACATGCATCTGTCTGACACTCTATACCACAGTATGATGTGAAATTACAATGCACCAAAAATAATAATAATTATCTGCCTATATGGGGGATTTAAAAAACCATTATGCATGCTCATGGAAAGACACAGGCTCAGAAAAAACCCTATCAGACCATAAAATCTCACTTTTGGCTGATATCCAGCACAGGGATACCCTGCAATATTAAACACACACACACACACACACACACACACACACACACACACACACATGACAAAACCCAAGATAACTCAGAAAATAATTCTACCAAAATGTAAATTTCAAATATCCAGTATCTGGTCTGGAGACATAGCTCAGTGAGTGAACACTTGTCTCACACGTGCAAGACCCTGTGTTCAATCTCCAGCACTACACAAATTTTTTAAAGATCCAGTTTTCAACAACAACAAAATCATTGTAAGACATAAGAAGAAATAGGAAAATGTGTCTTATTAAAAGGAACAAAATAAATTGACAGAAAATGAACCTGAGGAAGGCCAGATGTCAGATTTACTAGACAAAGGCTTTAAAGTAACTGTCTTAAAAGTCTTAAGGAGCCAAAGAGAGACTTGGGCAAACAATGAGACAGGAAAACAATGTGTAAACAAAATAAGAATATCAGTAAAAAGATGGAAATTATAAAAATGAGTCAAAAAGAATCCCTGGAGCCAGAAAATTATAATAACTGATAAGAAAAATACACTAGAGTGGTTCCAAAGAAGGTTTGAGCAAACAGAAGAAAAATCCAATAAAATTGAAGACAGGACAATTGAAGGTATTGACACTGAGAAACGTAAAGGGAAAAAATAGAATACAATGAACAGAACCTAATAAACCTTTGTTACTCCATAACATGGACCAGCATACACATTGTATGAATCCCTGAAGAAGAGAATGAGAAAGGGACAGAAAAGATATTTGAAGAAATACTGGGTGAAAACTTCCCAAATTTGACAAGCTCAATGAACTCCAAATAGGATAAACTCAAAATAACCCTCAAGTTTCATTATAATTGAACTCTCGAAAACCGAAGAAAGAGAGAATTTGAAAGTAGCAAGAGAGAAGGGTCACATATAAGGGATCTTTACTAAGTTTATAATCAATTTCTCATCAGAAATTAGAGGCCAGGAAATAGTGAGTTTATATATTTAATGTGCTAATAGAACTAGTATATAGAAAATTGTATATCTGTCCAAGTTATCCTTCAAAATGAGAGAGAAATTAAGATATTTTCAGATTTTCCAAAAAGCCAAAGAGGACATTACCTCTGGATAAACCCTTAAAAAATTGCTAGAAGGAATCCTTCATGTTGAGCTAAAATGAAGCTTGACAGTACAAGTAACTAGAAACCACATTGTAAAATAAGGATCTCTGGCAAAGGTAAGTATAAGCAATTATAAGAGCTAGCATTGTTGTAATTTTTGTTCATAACTTAGCTCTTTGTAGTCTACATGATTTAAAAGACAGATGCATAAGAACAATTATAAATCTGTTTTTAGCACACAAGATATAATGATACTATCTGTGACATCAATAATAGGAAGGGGTGGGGCAAAACTCTGTAGGAGCAGAGTCTGTGCAGGCTATTAAAGTGAAGTTGGTACAAATTCAAATTAGATTGTTATAACTTTGGGAGGTTGAATGTAATCTCTATGGTAATCACAAAGAAAATATCTTTAGAGTACACACAGAAAGAAACGAGAAGGGAATTAAAATGTTTCACTATATAAAACAACTAAACACAAAAGAAGACAGTCTAGAGGAAATAGGAACAAAAATTCTTTATGGCATACATAAAACAAATTATAAGTGGCAGAAGCAAATCCCTCCTCATTAGTAATTATTTTAAATGTAAACAAGTTAAATTTTCTAATAAAAAGACACAGATTGGCAAAATTGATTTTTAAAAACATAATCCAATTGTATGTCTTCTATAAGAGATTAACTTTAGACCCAAATACACAGATTGGCCCAAAGTGAAAAGATGGGAGAAATTTATTTCATGTAAGTAGTAATCCAAAGAGATTGTGGTATACTAATAAAATAAAAGTCAAATAAAATAAAAGTCAAATTAAAGTCAAACAAAATAGACTTTAAATCAAATGAGGTGACAAGAAACAAAGAAGGACATTATATATGAATAAAAATTTCAATATAGCAAAAAGACATTATGGAATAGATATTTATGCACCTAATCACCACAGGACATGGAAAAATTGGAACCCTCATGGGAGTGCAAAATGATACAACTGTGGTGGAAATCACTGTGGCAGTTTCTCAGATGGTTAAACATAGAACTCCCATATGACCCAGCAATGCCACTTCTAGGTATACATCCAACAGAATTGAAAGTAGGAAAACTCACAGATATTTATAAACCAATATTCATAGCAGCATTATTAACAATAGCTAAAATGTGAAAATAATCCAAGTGTCCATCCATAGATGAATGGATAAACAAAATGTGACACACTTATACTATGGATATTATTTATCTTTGAAAAAGGAGTGAAATTTTGATATATGTTACAACATGGATGGACCTTGAAAACATTATGTTTAGCAAAATAAGCCAGACACAGACGGCTAAATATTGTATAATTGCATTTCTAAAATGTACCTAGACTAGTCAAATTTGTAGACAGAAAATAGAGGTTACCAGAGCCTGGGGAGGGTAGTTATATGGCAGAGTTTTCATTGAAGGTATTGAAAAATTTCTAGATGTAGATAGTCGTGATGCTTACATACCATTGTGAGTATTAAATGCTACCAAACTCTGCACATATGAACAGTTAAAATGATATATGGTGCAGTATGCATTTTACCCCAAAATAAAAGAAATAAACTCTGAAGACAAAACACAGCCCAAGTGAACCCCCATAACATGGGGAATGAAAGGCTGCTGGAGTCTGAGAAGTTACAATGGCTTAGGAAACACAAGTCTTCGTTACCATCTGTCTCTCGGTTCTGGCAGAATGTGTGCAAACCACAACTTCTTCACCCAAATCCATCCAAAACATAACTGCAATGCAGACATGGCTCCGCGGAGCTACCAGAGGGTCAATGCACAGAGTGAGAGGTAGGGAGCATACCATGATAAATTGATTGATTTTTGTATCAAAAATCAATTTTGTTTTGGAATGGAAAATCTTGTCCCAATTCCTGAGCAAATTACAAGAAGACAGAGGAATGATGGAAGATCAACTGGAAGGAGCGCATTATAAAGCTTTCAGAATTCTGTTTTGACTTCTAGACTGCCCCCAGCCTCAGCCTAGTTACTGCCATATCGCTGGCATCCAACACAGCATCGACACCACTTACTCAGACGATATCTGTTGAAGGAAGAAATGGCTTCCACCTTCAACTCCTAAAATGGATAATAGTATACTTATGTCCTCATGTGATTAAATCTCTCACATGCATCGTGCTCTTGGTACATATGTCTTGAGTTCTTTCCTCATGTGGGTTCAAACTTTTCCCAGATACAACATTAGGGTGAACCACTTTGGATGACATTGAAATCGATTGGTTAGGCTCAATAATAACTGGACTTATGTCTTTATCTCTATGTAAGTAACGTTTGTACCCACCTGTCAATTACTACTTGCACTGATCCATCATGAGATGTTTTTATACATTTAAACTTCAATAATTTTTAGTTTTGATTAAAAGCAATCTTTAAACAGCATTTAAACAAAAGTATTACTCTGTGACCATGTCTGTGTATAGTAATAATGGAATAATAATGATAATAATTAAGAATCCTGTAAGGAAGAAGAGAGGAATAGGAAAAAGCTTCTGTCATGAGTAAGTTTAATTCTAATTTACTCTTAGAGCTGACGTCCGTCTCGACCATAAATGCACATTTATGTATTTTTTATCATCATTATTTCTGCCTTACCTATAATCTATGTTATAAACTTTAAGAGTGAAGCATTTTAAACTACATTTGGAATTCAGGAAGAGCCTGTATAGACAGAATGAACAGGTAGGTTCACACAAACAGGCACATATATTGGCAAGCTGACATGTACAAATATAGATACCATCTAAAGAAGGCCGTGCAGAGAGAACCATGTCAACGCTGTTAAATTATTCATCTCCTGTTCTGCAGAGTGAACACTATCAGGTAATGATCTGTAATTATTAATAAATAATTTAAGCTTTAATAGCTCTGAAATGAAATGCTTAATTGCATCACAACATAATTAATGGAATTAGCTGCAGAGTTGAAAATGAGACATTTTTTTCTTCAATCTTTGTTTTTCACATTTTCTTTGCCCCAAATGCTAGTAACTCAGAGGATAAACAGGGTGACTAAACTCTTAAGTGTGGGCGTGGGGGTGCATTTTGTCATGGGATGTGTACGTGTGGGTTGGTTCTGCAATTCTTGCTATCCAAGGTATTCTAGGAAGTGGAGAAATGGCTGTGGCCAATGCAATTCTGATGGCAATCCTAGCAGTGATCTCCACTCAGGTTGGTATGATATTTTGTTCAGTAAATAGAGAGCGCCTACTATGCATGAGTCTGTGTGCATAGGCATGCAGAGGGAGGACACGAAAGGAAAAAAGGCCACACAGAAGATGAGCATCTGGCCTGTGGGGGTTCATGGTCTCCCGGGCAACAACAGTTTTAATAAGATGCAAAATCCAGACTCTAATTGCAAACTTGTCGGTAATATTAGAAGTGACAGAAATCAGGGTCAGGTCGACCAAGATTGGCAAACACAAAAGTGGATCTTTGCAAGTACAAAAGTGGACTCCAATAACTCATGGGGTCCCATCTAGGTCCCATCTAGCCCTAGGTCCCATGTAGCCCTCAGCTCCATTAGTCTTGTTACCACAGGGCCAACTGTGGGTTATAGAACTCTGAATGCACCCACATTATCCCTGAGCTTCCGGCCTTTCTCTAGCTTGCTTCCTTCCTGGGAGTCCAGGCTCCTCTTTTTGCTTACTACATTCTCCCAGATCATATCTGCCTTCGCACCTTGTCAAGCCTCGAAGAGGCCCTGGATGGAGAAGGCTGAGGAAGCACGTAGTGTGGAGGGTGTGCTAGCCGGGGATGTGCTCTCCTGGTAGTGGTGAGTTCAGAGGAGAGAGAGTCGGGGTGAGTAAGAACAGGCTAGAGAGCAAGGATGCATTGAGGTGGGGACGAAGGAGAGGCAGGACAAGGAAAAGAGGGACCAGGACCTCCAGTGTGCTGAGAGCATCTGCCAACGCCTGTGTCAAGTAAAATTCTAGGGACTTCATGGATATTTCCTCATTCCACATCTCAGTAATCCCGCGAAAGAAGTCCTATCACTGTCATTCCACTTAAGTCACAGAAGAGAAAGTTGAAGTCACAGTTAAGTGACTTGCCCAGGGACTCCCAGCTGGTTAGCACTGGGACCAACAGGTGAACCAACTCTGTCTGGCTCCTGATCCACTCCATTGCCTCTGTGCTCTTCTGAGTGACATCGGTCTAAATGTACACAGGGAGAAGTGGAGCTTACTCACATTAGAAACTTTAAGAAACTGTCCAAGACAGGGCCTGGTGGCCCTGGATTATGCCTGTAATCCCATTACTTGGAAGGCTGAGACAGGAGGATCACAGGTTCGCGGCCAGACTCAGCAACTTAGCAAGGTCCCTCAGCAACTTAGTGAGACCCTGTTTCCAAATAAAAACTAAAATAGGGCTGGTGGTGTAGCTCAGTGGTAGAATGCCCCTGGGTTTAATCCCCAGTACCAAAAAATAACTAAGACAAAATAAAATAAAGAGGCTTGTCCAAGGCCAAATACAGTGCAGCTCTACCCAATGATGTTTTGGTCTCAATTCCTCTCCTCTGGCGGTTGTAATCACTGTCCAGACCCTTTCTTTCCAGGGCCTCAGAGTGGAAGGAATGTACTTCCTTGGACTTGGGCTTGGTCCTGAGGTTTGCATTAGCTCACGGGATGTTAGTGGATGTGACTTGAGTAAAGGCCTCCAACGTGCTTATGTGACTGGGCTGACACCGTGTCCTGCCTTTCTTTATGAGCGAAACACATCTCAGATGTCTGAACCTCAAGGAAGTTGTAAGGCAGTGAACCTACCTGGAGCAATTTCTCACCCATCCCCCAATGCTAAATGGTGCCCAGGACAATCCAGGTGAGCGGAGCGGCAGCGATCCACAGATCTACAGCCTGAAACAGAGCTACCCCAGCTGACCTGCATCGCAGTGAGCATGGAAATAGAAGTCTATCGTCAGACGCCACTGAGATTGTGTGGTTGTTTGTTATGTAGCGTTACTGTGACAAAAGCTGAGTCTACCATCCTCCCCTCCGGCATTCTGAGATATGGACACTTAATTCTTTTCAGTATTACTTATAGTACTATGCCAAGGCAGCTTCAAGACAACTTCCCAAGCTCTTATTCCAACCAGATGGCTTCCCTCAGGCACTGCTGTATAGAAATTCTGGAACAATAACAGCAGAGATAGCAGTTAGTATAGCTGGGATGCAAATCCATCTTTTGGACTCAGAACCCTAGATTTCAGCCACTGAATTAGAGGGCCCATCAAATATGAATGAGCCTATGCTCAAGTCCCCAGTCGAAGATGTCTGCCAACGGCTGCAGGCGATGGTCCTCTGCCTCCAGATTCATCCACACCACCTCTAAGTTGCTTGCTGTTCCTTCGTTCACCTCTTATTTCTCCAAGAACCTTTGGCTCCATGCGTTAACTCCCATTAACTTCCTCATCTAGCTCTGAAATGTGCATAACTTGATTTGAGGTAACTTTCCCACCATTGAGCTCAGTACCATCTCTGAGACACAACTTCCAGTATTTTTCCTTTAGTCCAAACAGTTTAGTCTCAGTAAGAAGTTTCTTGCCTATGAAACTGCTCCTGGTTTGGCCTCTCTCTCCTCCAGCTAGGGAGGAGGATGAGACAAGCCCAACTCAAACCCAGATTCTCTGTAGAGCGGCTAGCACATGGACAACTGAACTGACAACCTATATGTGATCAAAAGGATCATGTGTCAGGAGACAATGGGAAAGGGTTGTTTGGAAGAAGCCAGGACAGAGACTCTAACTCTGCAGATATTGCAGGATCCCAGCAGCCCTGTCATAGTGAGATGCAAGCAAGAGTCAAGAGCCAAGAGGCTGGATCCAGAGTCCAGAAGACCAGGGGGAGAGCAAGTGGAGGTGTCACTCAGGAAACAGGGCAGGGAGCTCTGCAACATTCCCAGTGGGCCAGGTGGTCTGGTGAGAGGCGACCAATGCAGAGGAAAAAGTGAAGGAGAGAGACCACACTGCAGCAAGGACCTGGCCACCTGCCTTTTTCAAACTGGTCACTTCACCCAGGCTGAAGACAGTGGTGGGTCTGACTGAGCCAGACTGTCTCTGGAGGCGCCTGCCTGCCCCACTCGATCACTCCGAGACTGAATGCCCCTCTGCTTTCAGCATGACTGGGATTATTCTCTCACATTTCCATACCCTTTGATATTTATATTTATAGTGCGGTGCTCCATCATTT
Organism: Glis glis; assembly: GCA_004027185.1. Lineage (NCBI taxonomy): Eukaryota > Metazoa > Chordata > Mammalia > Rodentia > Gliridae > Glis > Glis glis. The sequence continues at coordinate 67,667 of PVJS01000155.1, read as the reverse complement.
TAATTCAAGCTTTTAGTGCTAAAAGGTAAAGAGGTTATTGGATTTCTCTTCCTCTGTACCAGTCAGGAGTATATTTCCCTTCCCCCTTGCATTAGTCAGCTTTTCATCACTGTGACAAAATATCTGAGAAAATCAACTTAAAGGAGCAAAGATTTATTGTGGCTCACAGTTTCAGAGGTTGCAGCCCATGGTCACTCGGCTCTGTCACTTTGAGCCTTTGGCAAGGCACAACATCATGGCAAGGAGTATGTGGTGCTGTAGAGTTTCTTGGCACACCTGATGGCAGCAGGGAAGGAGAGAGAAAGAGATAGAGAGAGACGGAGAGAGAGATGGAGAGAGACAGAGAGATAGAGAGAGAGAGAGACAGAGAGAAAATGGAAGGGGCTGGGAACAAGATATACCCATCAAAGGCACACCCCCAGTGACCTACTTCCTCCCACCAGCTGGGGACCAAGCCTTCAACATATGAGCCTTTGGGGGACATTCCAGATTCAAACTATAACACCCTTCTTCCCCGTCATCAATAAATTGTTCTTCCTACTAGTATTATTATATAAAGAAAAATGCTATGCGGGTCCAAGATTATATCTAAAGTGTGCTTTAAAAATGTGACACACATTATCCCACAAGATTTTATTACCTCTGGTTTGTATAAATAAGCTCCTAGAGGGCAGATGAGATTTCTGCGGGTTCTGCTGAGAATGGAGAGGTGTTAGAATTCATTGCTCTGCCCTACTTGAGAAGTATTGGTTCAAAGAATGCAGTCACTGCTTCCCTGACCCTCTTAGACTGCAATTACTTGCATGGACAAATAAAACCTTTTGCTGGCATGTCAGACTGACCTTTGAGAGGTTCTGGTTCAAACCCCTATTGAATGGTAAGGAAACTAAGGTTAGAAAAGGAAAGGTTTGTGTTCCAGGGCCTAGATTCAAGTTCTGCAAGGCCCTCTTATGGGGTGGGTAGAAATACAGTGTTTAGGAGTTTAGGCTCCACTGGTAGAAAGGTAGAGAGCCCAGGTTTGTATTCTACGTCTGATGCTCACTCTCGCCTCGGGCAACCTACACAACCTCTATAAATTCCAGATTTCCCATCTGTAAAATGGGTACAAAAATATGTCTCCCTTATAATCCCCTTGTGATGTTTAAATAAGATAACACATGTAAAATTTCTACCATTTCTCTCTCCCTGTACTGGTGATTGAATGCAGGAGCATTGTACCTCTGAGCTACAACCCCACCACTTTGTATGTTTTATTTTGGGTCTTACAGGTTCCTGAGGGTCTGGCTAAATTTCTGAGGCTGGCCTTGAGGCTGCAATCCTCCTGTCTCAGCCTCTCAAGTACTTGGATTACAGGCAGCCAGACCACCTCTCTTAAAAATCTTAGGTACTATTCTGTACAAAGGAATTACACGTATTCTCTTGGCTCCAGAGGCCAGAACTGATGCACACAGCATTACCAGGTTACTCAATGTTTAAAACCTTCAAGAATTCTTGAACACCTATGGGACCAAATTCAGCAAATCGTTCACTATCCTTCATGCTGCTCTGGCCCTTGTGACAGTTTCCAAGCTTTGTTCACATGACTTCCCTTCATGAACTTTGTGCATGAGTCAAATAGAACTATTTACTTATTCCTCCAGCAGTTTCTCCTCTCCGCATCTTTAATCAACCTATTCTCTCTCCACCCTGATCATTTCCGGTTATCAAAAATTTCATCTGTCCTCCAAACCTCTGCACACTAGAGTCAGAATTAATCTTGAACCCCTCCCCCCTTGTCATTCATGGTTTTATGGCTCCTAGGTCTTTATACCTTGCTTGATTTCAGTCCCATGAATCTCCCATCAGACTGAGCAAAGCGAGGACAGGCTTTGGGTCTGACCTCTTCCTCTCTGGTTCTCCAGCAGTGCCCACCGTGATGTCCTGGGAACCATGGAATTACTTGGAGTTGTTTAGAGCCATATTCCCCCTGGCTCTTCCAATTATAAACTCTGACCTAGAAATGTTTCCTTAACCCCTTATCTCCATTATGAAATGGAAATGATAGAATGTACTATTAGACTTGGCATGAATTCAAGGAACTGAATTCTCTCCTTTCCACGAACATCAGGCTATTTGGTTCTTGATTCCACTTGTTACTCCTAGCTGAGGCCTCTATCTAAATAACTTCTCCATTCTGCAACTTGGAAAACTGGACAGAGCCATGTATGAATCTCCTGTGGACCCACACATCCATTCTTCTTTCTTAAACTCTGGCTTGGAGTTGGATGTGAGCAGATAACTCATGCCCTCTGTTGCTAGGTCTACCCTAACCAAGCTCTTCACAAACTAGATAAGATGTGAATGAAGCCGAAAAAAGAAGAAAATGGTGAATTATTTGCTTTCTTGATAGAGATATCTCCTTATAGGAACACTTAATTTTATGGCCTTTATCAGCTTCCACTTTATATATGCATGTATGTATATAAACACTCTGCATTAGGAAGCATGGCTTGATTTGAGGGTCTTGTGTATCATAGATTACTATGATTTTTAAATGATAAAATTAATGTGAAATAGCTTTTATAGTGGTAGCAAGAAGAAATCTAAGTCATGTTGGTCCTCTTCCTTAGTAGGCACTAAGGAAACATCTCTTGCTTAAATGAACTAGTGACTACTGACTGAAAATGAACCAGCACCAGTGGTTAGAAGTCACACGGAGGTAGATTCAGTTCAATGCTGGGAGATCTTCCAAAAGCAAAAATTGTCCCCCAGAGGAAGGAGCTATTCTGAACTAATGAATTAGCCTGTTGGAGTTAAACAGGAAGAGGCCAACCAACCACTTCTAAGCAATGCTGTACCAGAAAACCATTTTTTGAGAGCAGCACTGGTGTGATATTCCACTTCTGGGATTTTTGTATTTGAGAAGGAAAAAGAGCCTGTATCTTCAGGGACTGAGGCTCATGTAACAAGGATCTTTAGAGTCATGTTTTCCATTTACCAATCTCAAGTTCAAACCTTTAACTGCAGCCAAACCAATCTACCTACTGTTTTCTACAAACTGCTTGCACTTTTTGATACTGTGCCTTTTCTACTATCTGATGTGTTTTCTCTATTACTTTTAACACTTGTTATGGTTTGGCTCTAGAGCGTCCCCCAAAGTCTCATGTATCCCCAATACATCAATATCCAGAAGTAGAGCTTTGGGGAAGTGACTGGATCATGAGGACTCAGACCTCATCAGTGGATTAATTCCTTGATGACTGAATTGACTACTGGGAGGTGAGACCTAGTTAGAGGAAATAGATCAATGGAGGTGTGCCCTGAAAGGGTTTATCTTCCTCTCTCTCTCTCTCTCTCTCTCTTTCTCTCTCTCTTTCTCTCTCTGCTTCCCAACTACCATGAGCCGAGCAGCTTTTCTCCACCATGCCCTTCTGCCATGATGTTCTGCCTTGTCTCAACCCAAGGCAATGAAATTAGCTGATCATGGACTGAATCTCTGAAACCCTGAGCCAATAATAAATCTCCCCTACACTAAGTAGTTCTTGTCAGGTATTTGGGTCACAGCATTGTGAAGCTGACTAACACAGAAATCTTAATCACACTCTATTAAATATCCAGCTAAAGTTCAATCTCTTCAGTGAAATCTTAAATTATACACACCCTGCTCTTTGAAATTTGCTCTGCTTTGAATGTTTGTACCCCCCTGCCTCCAATTCATATGTTGCAATCTAGTACCTCCAATGTGATAGTATTAAGAGGTGGGGCCTTGGGGAGATGATTAGGTCAGGAAGGCCTTGCTGTCATGAATGGAATTAATGCTCTCATGGAAGCATCTCAAGTTGGTTTTCTTACCCTCTTCCATGGTGTGAGGAGGCAGCAATAAGGTGCCATATTTGAAATAGAAAGTGAACCCTTGCTGGACACCAAATATGTTGGCAACTTAATCTTGGATTTCCCAGTCTCCAAGGCTGTGGACAATACATTTCTATTGTTTATAAATTACCCGGTCTAAGGGATTGTGTTACAGCAGCCTGAATAGATTAAGACAAAATCCTATCACATTCTGTCATCAAAATATACTCATCATCTGACCACCTCTCACCACCTCTCTGACCATCACTGGTCCCTCCACCATCATGGTCTCTTGCCTGGATTATTTCAATGCTTCCTATGAGTCCTCTTCTTTTCCCTCTGCCTCCTGAGGCCAGATGCAACAACCAGAATAATCCTTTTAGAACTTACAAGGTCATGTCATATTTTTGCTCAAAAACTGCGATAGGTTCCTGTCTTTCTGGGAGTAGAAACCAATATCTTTCTCTTTGCCTGCAGAACCGCACACAACCTGCCCTCCAGTACTTTTGGGCCTCTCCTATAGCTCTTCCTCAGCTTTGACTTCATGGACCTCCTTGCAGAGCCTTCCCTTACACCTTGCATTGGCCATGCCCTCTCACTTGGATGCTCTCTGTCAGATCAGGTGGCCATCACCCCCACTTCTTTCAAGAATTCACCTTTTCAGGGGGTCACCTTTTAATTGAGGTCTGCCCTGCTGTCTCCTGCTAGGGACTGAATGTTATGTCCCCCTCAAATTCATATGTTGAAACCTGATCCATAATGTGATCATCTGGGAGGTGATTAAGTCACAAGGGTGGAGTCCTCCGGAATGGAATTAGTGACCTTATAAGAAGAGAAAGAGACCAGAGCTCTCATTTGCACACGTGAGCGTGAAATAAGGAGGTGACTGTCACTAGACATCTGATCTGCTGCTGCCTTGATCTTGAACATCCCAGGCTCCAAAAATGTAAGAAACACATGTTTGCCATATAAGTCACCCAGTGTTTGGCATCCAATTGAGACCCTTCCCCCATAATTAAAACCCACCCCCTACTACCTTATATTATATGATTAACTAATACTTTTACTTAATGTCTTATATTTCTAAGTTCAGCTTCCCTAAGTAGTTTATAAGCTCCTAAAAGGTAGGAATTCTGTCCTATTAATCTTTTAGCATGTGTCATAATATATCAGACCTAGCAGAAATTCAATAAAATGTATCACTGACATGTTCTCATGTAAATGAAAGAACTGTTTGGGGTGTCTGGTTTAAACAGAAAATAGTCATTCTTTGAGTCCTTGGTAAAAAAGCAGTGCCCTTCCAGTGATTCAGCATTTATTAAGCGCCAAATGTTACTATAGCTCTGACCCAGTCTCTGAGTTAGAACTTTATAGACCATGCTGTCTTTCTGTGGAAAAGCGTCGATCTTTGGATTATCCAGGGCTCTGTGTTTTTCTTTGCAAAAATTTCCCAATACGGCATAGATATATTACCTGAAAATTTTTGGGAAAAAAATGCCTGTGGGGAGAGAGGTGTTGTGTTAGTCAGATTTCCATTACTATAACAAAATACCTAAGACAATTTACTTAGAAAAGCTTTTGAGGTTCCAGTCTATGATTGAGTGGTCCATTGCTTTGGACCTCTGGTGGTGGTGCCAGATGGTAATGGCGGGGAGCACGTGGTGGAACAAAACTGTACATCATGAGCCCAGAATCAAAAGAGAGGGAGGAGCCGGGGTCCCACAATTCTTTTTAAAGTCATTCCCCTAATGACCTAAGGACCTTCTACTAGGCCCCGCCTCCTAAAGGTCCCCAGCACCTTCCAAAAGCACCACCCTGGAGACCAAGCCATTAACGCATGGCCCTTTGGAGGACACTTAACCAAACCATTGCTGTTGTATATTTTCCAAATTGTTAATTCTGAATTTTCATTGCTATTGAAATCTTAAATCAAGTTCAATGGCCTGGAGCATATGATTGGAGCTTCATTTAATGAGCATTAGTTACATGGAGGCTATCAAAGAGATGAAAGTAAGAAACTATTCTGCCTATGGAAACATGATCCTATTTCCTAAAAAGGAAACACAGCGGTCCTGCCCAACTGGGCCAATTCTACAACTGAGAGAGGAAAAAAAGAAAAGCAGGGTATCTCAGTGGACCAAGTTTTGTGTAGATTTTGTTCGGCCATGCCAGGAAGGTTTGGATGCTGCTTTTCACCCTGGCCTGTCCTCTCCCCCTAGAACGTCCCCTCCACTCAAGGACATAGAGCTCCTTCCCATTTTCCCACAGCTCTGCATTTCAATCGACCTCCTGGTTGTCACCGAGCAGATGGAGCTTTAGATAAGCGGGAGAAAATAACTGGTGGAGTGGCTACTTGTACTGTGCAGGGATTTTGTTTAGATGCTATTATTAATGATCACAGTCAGCCTTTATTAAGCACAAACAGAATATTTGACACAAGCAGACACATCACAGAAATAAGAGCGGTTCCAAGCCCATACTCGGTGAATTTACAACCCAGGTGGTTCTGCGTTTAAATGGCTGCTGTTCCCTGCAGAGAACCCTGAGATAGAGTCCCAAGACCTCTGACATTTGTCATTTGATTCTGGCAATCTCTTGCTGAATGGCTCTAAGTTGCTTAGCTCCCTGGGTTTGTGATGTTTTTAAAACATTGTGCTTAAATGGTTGACCTTCGCATTATATAAAACAAAACAAAATCCCTCAAATATATATAAAAACCTAGAGCTTTGTTCAATGCCCCCATGAATGCCCACTGCTACCCCCGCTGCACTGCCTGCATCCCCGACCCCCTCCTGGCTGAGCTGGGGTCTCCATCCAGCTCTTACGCTGCGTCTGGTCCTGGCTTCTCAGTTGCACCAAGAACAACCCTGGATTACCACGGGGCTCGCCTGGCAGCTATGATCTCTCCCCGAGCGCATTCCATACCATTCTATTTCAAAATATATCACTTTGTGTTATTTGTATTTCCTTATTTGTTTGTCTTACCCACTAGACTGTGAGATCCTCAAGGACAGAGACTATGTTTTATTCATCTTTGTGTTTTTATGGCTCTTATCATCATGCCTGGCCAGATTGGTCTCAGTAAACGTGGGTTGAATGACCATCTCTCTGAAAATCCCCCGCATGTATGCACTCAGCCTGGCAGCAGACTCCCGATGCCTTCCTCTTTTCGCTAAGCTCTAGCTCGGGGTTGGGAGACAGATAGGATAAAGGTTTGCACAAAAGCAGCAAAGTGCTTAAATCAATGGCTCTCATAGTGGGCACTGAGAAAATGTTTGTTGACAAATGAATGCCTAAAAGGAGATTTCCCAGCCCGTCCCTGTCCAGAGCAGCCACTTCTGGTGGAACGCAGTCCTTCATGAGCTGAATGCTGCCTCCCACCACTGCCCGCTTACTAACCCACAGGCAGATGCCCATTGGCTGGGTCTGTTAGCTTAAAAGTACCATTGCCAAGACCACCTGATTCTCAAGGGTGATGAAGTGGCTTCTCTGTGTCCTAGACTAAGCTACCCTAGCAATCAATCCATGGAACAAACCATTAGTAGGACCAGAATGAAGTCCTCATCCCGAGAGCTAACTCTTGATTATCTGGGAATCAGATGCAGACCTAAGCACAAAGGACTGAAGGGCGCTGCTGTGGTTCGTATGTGTCCCCCAAAACACATGGATGGGAAATGTGATTCTTAGTGCAACATCGTGGGGAGGTGGGGCCCAATGGGAGATGTTCAGGCCATGAGGGCTGGCCCTGTGAATGGATTAATGTCAATTCTACAAGGTCTCGAGGCTGTAAGTTTAATCTCTCTCTCTCTCTCTCTCTCTCTCTCTCTCTCTTCCCCTTACCCTTTTGCCTTCTGCCATTAGATGATCAAGTGGAAAACCCCTCACCAGATGTGTCCTCATGATCTCAGAGCTTCCAGTCTGCAGAACCATGAGCCAATATGTTTATGTTCTTTTTAAATTATCCAGTCTCAGGAATTCTGTTATAGCATCAGGAATTCTGTTATAGCAGTACAAAATGGATCAAAACAGGCTCAAACCTCCCCCTATGTTTTATGTATTCTCTAAGGTATGCTTCCTCTCTCTCTCTCTCTCTCTCTCTCTCTCTCTCTCTTATATTGGGGATCAAACCCAGGGGCATTCTAACTCCAAGCCACATCCCCCAGCCCTATTTTATTTTTTGTTTTGAAATAGGGTCTTGCAAAGTTGCTGAGGCTGGCCTCCAGCCTGCTATCTTCCTGCCTCATCCTCCCAAATACTGGGGTTACAGACACGTGCCATCACACTGGGCTTGTATCTCTTAACCATTAAATACCAACCAGTCACAGCTCACCTTCAGAGATTTCCATCACCTCCCCTTTTGCTTATTCCCTTCCCCATATTCTCCCAAAGGAAGAGAATGAGTTACAAAATAGAAACTGCTCCAGAGGAAAGTAAAAGAAACAGAAGCCCTGCATATTCTATAAATTCCATAATATAACCGTGATCAAAGAAAATAAACACCTGAATAGTGCTCTTAGTAATTGGCAAGTGCTTAGTGTGAGCTGGACGTGTGTTTTAACTTTATAGCATCTTATTCCAGGCTTTGAATAGTCACAGGGAGTAGGTGATATCCTCTCCATTTTGCAGATGAAGAACCTGATCCTTCTAGAGTTTGTCACTTGCTAGAAGTGAAGTAGATGGAGAAAGGCAAAACCGGGGCTCAGTTATCAGCTACACAGTTGACACCATGTGCAGCCTTCTGCTCTCTCGGCCTTCCGCAGACACTATCCTCTGGTCTGTCCTGGGTCACAATGCAGGACATTCTCCTGCTTCCAGATGCCAGGGCCATTTTTGGTGGAGATAGTCCTGTACCAAACTGAGGAACTGTTGAGAATATACACCTTTTCTGTCATCAACCATCTTAGCCTTTGTGCTCTGCAGTCCCCAGAATTCTCTAAGTTCTCCCCCCCCCCACACACACACACATAGATTCTTCTGCTGGAACCCAGCTCCTCCACCCAGCTTCATCTTTCCCCTTGGTCCCCACACCCAAGGGCCATTTCCATCTTGCACACCATGAATGACCTATGCCCTTAATTATGACCTGTTAGAAGGTTGGCAAACAATTCCGTGAAGTAGCTGAAAAGTTTTAAGTCACTCCATTGTGACATCATCACTACACCCAGTAACCGGATTCTTACTAATGGACCTCTGAGTGTCAGGAATGGTCCCTCCACTATACACCTTTCCCTCAAGTTTGTAACTGTGCTTTCCCTATGATACATACTCAAAAGAGACAAAGGAAAGAGAAATATGTGAAAGACGGTAGGGCAGGAAGGAGAGAGGGAGGGAGGGAAGGAGGCTAGAGGACAGGACAGGAGAGTGAATTCATGTCGGTACGTTTTTCTTTTCCCCTTTATAGGAAAGCAGTAATCTGGATTTCTCATTATATGAGCCTCTTATTTTCATCCATAAAGCTGTTCTATCCTATTCTTTCTGGAGTGGAAAAAAGATGCTGCAAAGCCACACACCCTGCCAGCTCGGGATGCAGAAATGATAGGGGACTATCTCAGCAACACAGCAGGAGGAGTGCATGTCAGTGGAATGCAATCAGCCAACGTCAAGTCCAGCGAGGAAAACTCGAGTTAACAACGCCCCTCTGCTTGTGAAGATTGTAGTGGCAGGGAAGGGAGAATGCATTTGAGAATATAGCCAGTAATAAAGTGCCTTTGCTGGGAGGCAAGTTACGAGAAGAGAGACATCGTAAGCCAGATAATAGGGTTTAAGGTCCAAGGGTCTTCCTGACAGAGACAAGGAAATTCAAGGTGGGGGCTGTCGCTGGGAACCAATGTGGTGTAGTAAAAGGAGCACTGGACTTGGATGGACCCAGGTGCAGCCCCACTGCATGCCATTGGGTGGGCTAAGCAAATTTCATACCTTGAAACCGTCTCAAATTCTGAGTCTATAAAAGAGTGACAATAAAATTTACCTTGGAGGGTTGTTTGATGATTACATAAAATAATATCTTAAGAGTGCCTGTTAAATATTAGTTGCTTACATGTGCCCTTTCCTCCCACTCCTTTAAGCCTAATGTTGTTTGCCCACATCAGTACCTGAGTCAGAATTGCAAAGTAGAGATATGAAAGATTGGAACTTCAAAAAAGCCGAATGGCCTCTAGCCCCATCCTTTCATTTTACAAAGGCAAAAAGGAAAGCCCAGTTTGGTGGTGGAGAACCTTCCAGATCCAAGTGAGGCCCATGTGTGATGGTTCAGATAGTGGGGAAGCAAGGCTATCCTGGGGCAGGGGGCCTTGCACACGAAGTGAGTCCCCTCTCCTTCCCTAGATAGGGTCCCAATCACTGACACACAAATCCTCTTCATTTTGTAAAAGCTCTGGCTGTGATGTGACCACTCACCGTGCCTCTTTAAGCACGGAGGTAGCAGTCACCCTCAGGACCCAGATGGTCTCAGAGGATGGTGGGTTCTCTCCACCTCATGATGCCAATTAAAAGCATCTGAGAACATTGTCCTGGACCCAGCGTTGAAATTCACAAGCTCTGAGACCTCAAATAACTAACTGCCTTAAATCTCATCAGCAAATTTGGGAATAATTATATCATCAGCACCACGAAGTTTATTTTAAGATAACCAGGATTACACACACGTGCCAGAGGTGATGGCAGACTGTGTCAAGTCGCAGAAGTTTTTCAGATGACAAAGCACTGTGTGAAGCCCATTCGTGAGTCAGAGCATCGGGCTGCAAACTGCTCAGGGATTTCAAATTTCAGATGGTCTCGGTGACTCTGGCTTTGAACAATGAATGAAATACTCATCGAAGGAGAAGAGCTAGGGAAAGGGAAAACCAATTTTTCTTTTCATGCCTCTTGAGTGCACTGTAGCATGGCTGGGCTTTGTTCCCTGTGTTCATAATGCACCTGGCACATCCCCAGTCAGGGAGGCACATTTGAGCGAGCTTGCACCCCATGTTTTATTGCTCCTCTGGCTCGCTGGCCACTGCCCTCGTCTCTACTGCCCAAGGAAGCACAGGTGTTGCTGGATCCCTGGTCGGCTGACTTCTCCTATGAGACCCACTGGCTGTACATTTGCCCTGTACCGAATTCCCCAGGCCGTGGGCCATCTGGAGTGGAAGGTTGCCCTTCCCAGGAAGGAGACGGCAGCGGTAACAGGTGTTAATAAATGCAGATCCATGGCCAGCGGCCGGCATGGAGCATTTTATTAGGCAATCATATATTTTCATTAGTGATGGTGATGAAGCACTTAGGCTTTTATGGGGTGTTTTAATGTTTCATTTTGCCACCAGACTTTATGACCACGCCAGCCCATTGCCTGCTGGGGCAGGCCTTGCCCGCTCTTCTCTTCTGTGCAGAAGCATCCTAGACATTTCCTTCCCCCAAGCTTCAGCCATAAGATTACTTCCCATCTGCTTAAGGAGACAGCAGGGCCGTTAAAGGCCGTGAAGTCAATGACAAAGCCAGCTCATAATTTTTATGCCCTTGTTATAACCTGACGCCCCCAGAATGATATCGTGAGGTTAATGGTTTAAGTGGATCCAGAACGATCATACAGCCTCACAGTGGGCACCTGGCTCTTGGTATGAAGAGCCCACTGAGAATGCTTGGGCGATAGGAGGAGGCAGCTTCTCTCTGCCGTCTGCAGGAGCGAGGGTAAACATTTTAGTGTCAGAAAGGCCACTGAAGGTCATCTGATCACCACAATGCCTCTCATTTGGCACAAGGGAGTGGAAGCCCAATATGGAAAGGGACTTGTCCAAGGTGTCACAGAGTGGGAACCCAGACCTCCAAGTCCAAGTTCGGAGTTTTTCCACTGGAATACACTGTCTTCATTGTCAGGCAAAGTCTACACTCTACACTTTACTAGCGCCACAGATGGAGTCTTCACTGGACTTCAGAGACTTGGGGTCTAACTAGCTCATCCCATCTCCCAGTTGCACAGATGAAGAGAAGAGAAATGATTTTTACCTGAAATAAAAGGCATCTAGTGTCAGCTTAACCAGTTCCCAAGCCAAACAAAACCTCTGTCTGCTCACACGGCAATAGGGAATCCAGCATGACCAGGATCCCTAGAAAGAATGTTACCTCTTTCTTAAGGACTGAAGTTACTAGAATAATGGTATCTCAAAACATTTGCAAGATTCTATTTCTGTGGCATTATGGGTGATACATAAAAACACATAAAGGTTTGGGAATAACTATTCTATATTTTCTGGCCAGTGTAGGAAATGGGAAAAGCCAAAGTTTTATAGTCAAAAAAGCAAGGGTTCACATCCTGAATCTAACTTGTACCAGGAAGATGATTTAAGTCTCAATTTCCTAATCTGTGAGATGAAGAAAAAAAATCACCCACCTGAAAGTATTGAGAGAATTCAGTCTGGCGATGTATGTATAATGCTTTGCTACTGACATAACAATCATGAAATATATGGTAGTGACTATAATTATTATAATCATATGGAGAAGCAAAGCATTGGGATTATGGTATACATGAGTTTCAGATCCCTTCCATAATCACTGGTTTACTTGATTCTAAACTGCCTAAGAAGAACTATATTGGAAAGGAAGAGGTTGTAAGAGCCCCCTGACTGCAATGTCTGTAGCTATAGGTACACAAATTGTCACAACATAAAACATAAAAGGGTTACGAACAAGTTAGTGGAGATAATTTAGTAGACAAGGAAGCAGGGTACACTGGAAGGCTGATTTTCAGAAAGGGATCCAAGGTGAATGCATAAAAGAAGGAATCAAAACTTCTCTTGAAAGAAACTCCTTTGTTCTTTTAAGTACTTAGCATAGTATATAATTGGCGGCCAATGAATGTTGTGAAACACTTAGTGAAGCAGGCCGGTGGACCAGGGAAGATGGTCCCGTCCTGACCTTTAATAAGAGATCTGCAGGAGAATATTATAGTGATCCATGCATGTCTATGTTTGTAGCAGCACAATTCACAATAGCCAAATCATGGAACCAACCTAGGTGTCCATCAACAGATGGATGGATTACAAAATTATGGGATATACACACAATGGAATTCTACTCAGCAATAAAGAAGAACAAAATGATGTCATTTGCAGGAAATGGGTGGACCTGGAGAACATTATGTTAAGTGAGATTAACCAGTCAGAAAGTGAAAGGTCATATGTTTTCTCTCATATGCAGAAGCTAGGGAGCAATTGGGATACAAGAGAGACTTTAGATAACGGAGGAGAAACCCCAGTGGAACAAGGGAGATGGTCCAGGGGAGGGTGGTAGTGGGGGAGGGAGATTAATAAAGGAAACACTTTCATTGACACTATGTACATACATGAGAATACCAGTGCCAATCGCAATATCATGTATGGGTAAGGGGAGGGAGTGGGGAGAGAGCCAGGGGAAAACTCACCAAGTACTGTGTGCATATATGTCACTAACACCCTGAACTACATTATGATGTGAGACTACAATGCACCAATAAAAGTATAAGAGAGAGAGACAGACAGACAGACAGACAGACAGAGATCTGCAGGAGACGGTTTGAAGAAATCAAGAAGATCTGAGTTTCCCTTTTGCTAATAGGAGCTAGAAGGAATTAACGCTGCTTCTATCTGTAGCTCCTACATCCATGTAATCTTTCTAGACTATTCCATGAGAGTTGGTCTCATAAAATATTTCCTGGAATCCTTTCTTTCACGGCAACTTCTGAGATATAGGAGTAGACGATGCCATCTTATACCCACCCCAATTACTTATAAAGGGAAGACTATCTAGAGATACAGTCTGAAGACCCAATCACCTTACTTAATCACCATAAGACTTTCCCTAAGTGAACATGAAAGACCTTACAGAATGCATCTTTTGCACAAAGATATATGACATTGCCAATCTTGGAAGCTTCTCCATTTGCTCCTAATCCTTATGCCTGTTATCCTGTAATGTCCTCCAAGGAAGCACCAGATTCTGTAACTTTGGCTCCACCAACCTGCCAGCTGAGGACCTGGCCCATGCAGCAGGAGGCTAGCAAGCATCCCCTCCCATATTGCTGGAGAGAGACACTAATGACCTTCTCTCCACTCTCTCAATGCAGTTGTCCTCTGGATCAGGGTTGCTGGTCCTCTCTATTTAGTCCCCAGGAGCTCTTTGCCCTTCTATTTTCTAATGTTTTTTCTTCCATTCTCTGATTATATCCACATTGGTGCCTTTTAGGATGCCTAATGTATATCCTCACAAATGTGGGATGCTCCTTGAAGCTTTATGGAGGAAATCTAAGGTTGCCACTCAAAAAGAGAGTGAAGTTCTCAGGAGCATCTGCAACCTGTTCTGTTACCTGCCATTATCCTGCTGGTTCCAAGGGGTCAGCTGTGCTGGTGCAGACTTCAATTTGCTCCTCGATTCTCTTCCTTTTCTGTGCCAGTTGTGCATATAGAAATATGGTTCAGTAGAAGGATAAACATGATTGGAGCATATTTTTCAATATATCTTCATTTTCTTCAGTTTTGGACTCATTGTCAAAGGCTCTCTCCACGGATAAGATACTTGTCTTTCAGGGGAAGGCCATTATGGATTCTTATTCATTTGGTTAGAAGGAATACCACATCCTCATCTAACAACCCAAATGTTCATGGTTTCAAATGGCAGTGTTCAAGAAATATATGCACTAGGAAAACCAGCCAATGTAGTCTGTGCAGAAGTAAACAAGATGGCGACATATGCTTAAGAGCTTCATGCTGGTGGTGAAGGTGAGCTTGTCAATAATCATTACCATGTTTTCCCTGGCACAGGGACTTCCCAACAACAGAGCCACCAAAGAACCCTAGAGCTTCCAAAATCTCAGAAAAGAGAATGTTAGATAAAATACACTGCTTTGATTTTTATTTTTCCACATTTCACCACCAACTAAGGTCTAAAAATCAGCCAAGCTAGCTAGTCTAGAGTATGGAAGTGATGTTTATTTATGTCGCGCTAGCCCACTTCCCTTTAGACACTGCCTTAGTCAGTTCTCGGCTGCTATAACTGACTACTACAGAATGGGTATTTATAAAAAAGAGAGGTTTATTTGGTTTATGGTTCTGGAGGCTGAGAAGCCCAAGATCATGGCACTGACATCTTGTGAGGGCCTTCGTATTGCATCATAACATGGCTGAGGGCATCACGTGGTGAGACAGAGAGAGTATGATCGTTTGGGTCTGTCTTCCTCTTCTCATAACACCACTAATATCATCGTGAGGGTTCCAGTCAGATGACCTTCTCTAATACTAATTGTTTTCCAAAGGCCCCACCTCAAAATACCATTGACATATGACTTTTAGGACTAAGTTTTCAAAACATGAATTCTGGTGGAAAATCATTCAAACCATATCAGATCACTTCTCCTAATGAAGGCTTACTCTATGCAGCACCTGACCTGCAGCCTGACCTCCAGTCGTCCTTCCCTGTCCTGACATATACACCCAAGAGCTTCTCCTTCATCAACTAGTAGCTTTTACTTCATCTGAAATATATTTTCCTTCTAGAGTATTCTTTCTTAATGTTTGATTGGACCTTTTATAAATTCCTTTCTATGTTCTGTATTGAAGGCTGCAGCTAGTTCCTCTCAATCCCTAGAGTAACCTTCTTACCTCTTTCTCTAAAGTGAAGATGCAAGTATTTGCTTTGTAGCTAAATCTTGGTTTACCAATAAAACCACAAATCCCACACCTGCAAGGGCTAATCAAATGATATAAATGAGTGAAGAAAGCCAGGTGTAACACAATGAGGTGTGAGCATCTTCAGAGCATGCATACCTGGAAAATGCATACCCCATCCAAAGATATTTGAAATGCCCTCCCCATCAAAAGCTATTTGAAATGCCCCCCATCACAAAGACCAAACAAAACACATATTCTGACTTTATGCAGCCTCTAAGTTCGTAGCATCTGGTATAAAATATCTGGTGCAATCCTTAGCCAAGGGGCATGATAAACTAGCATCCCCATTTGTTATCAGGATCTTGTTTTCTTAGGTGACAAAACTATAAAAATGACTATTATAAAAATTAGGGTAAAATACATACAAACACTCCTGAATATATATATATATAAGCATAAAATGGAATAGAACACATGTCCCAGAAGCTCAAGAAAGGAGGAAATAATTTTAATTAAAAGATCAGAAAAGATTTGCCACATGAGCATAACTTAAAAAAAACAGAGGTCTGTCATTCCATAAACTTCTAAAGCTATTTAGTAGTCAGAATATATCACAGTCATATGTTCATTTTCTTTCTGTCCATCTTCTAGGTATTTATGAATCTTGGTGGCATTTGCTTCCGACTTCTCCCATTGCTTAGAGATAATACATATGCTAATAGTTCCATTTTGTGTTTCTGCCTCTAATGCTCTTGAATTTCAGTAACTCTGTTTCTCAGTAATGCATTGAAATTCATACACATTGCTCAAGTGCCAGCCATTATTATTTCTCCAGTGTTAACATCTTTTTGTCCCCATGGCAATTAGCATGGTCACAAAATATCTCACCAAGGCAACTAGTGTCCCCATCACCCAAGAGTCTATAAATCAAAATGTTTTTATTTACTCTTATAGTCATCTGATAAACCTTCAAAGTCTACCTACATTTCACTGACTGAAAAACTCTGTAGTAGAGTCAATTTTCTGAATACTTGCAGGGCAAGTTTCTCAGTATTCTAACTCACTCTGTTTAAGGGTCCCTATTCCTGTCCCAAATTCCCAGTCTACCCCCACTAGAGCCAAGCAAACAGAGACAAATGGCACCCAGTCCCAAGAAGCTGAGGTGTTTTCCCTAACCTGCCATAGACCAGCTGTGCATCCCAGGAACAAAATCACCCCATAACTGTGATAGAGAATTTGTGCCTGTGAGTAACTCACACTGCTCACATGACCCTTTTCCCCTCTCTTCCCCAGTGGATCCTATTGTGACTTGTAAGGGTTTACCTACTATCATTCACTTCGAAATACCTTTGTTCACACCTACAATTTAGACCAAATGACAGAGAAAGAACTTGGAGTGAAAGGATGTGAAAGCTTCGCCAGCATCGATGTGTAGGTAAGTATTCCTGGATGTATATAAACATAAGTGTCAGTCCATTCCTGAGAGTGCATTCCCCAAAATAAACAATGTAGGATAATAATAGGGACAATCTTCACCGTGCTTAGTACTTAGTATGCTCTATCCTGAATACTTTAGACCTGCGATCTCATTTAATTCTCATAATAATCCTGTGAGATAACAATCATTATCTCAATTTCAGAGGTTGGAATTGGGGCTTAACAGCATTAAGTAATTGCCCAAGGTCATGGAGCTAGTAAGGGGAGAGGCTAGGATCAAATCCCTAGTTGTTGCAGCCACAAAGTCTAAGTCTTAGCCATTGTTATTAGGCATCTCTTGGTCCCCAAATCCTAGGAGAACTGGCTATAAATCCATTTAGCCTTGAGGGATTTAAACTCCTTGGCTGACTCTGAGATCCTCTGGTTTTAGAAAGTATCAAAAGTACAAGTTTTTGTGACTTCTAACTGTTGGGCTGAGATAGATATCCAGTAAGATTTCAAAAGTCCATAGAGGGACATGATTATAGGCATGTGTCACTTATCAGAGGAGGTATGTTCTGAGGAATGCATCATTAGACAACTTCATATTTGTGCAAACATCATACAGTGTACTTACACAAATGAAGTGGCCACAGTGATATAATCTTATGGGGCCACCATTACGTATGTGGTCTGTCATTTACTAAGGCATTGTTGGACAGCACATGACTGTGTTTTAATAAGTATTATTCAATATATCAATTTACTAAATGTGATATATAAATTAAGAAATGATTTCCAAGTGATATTAAATGAAGTTTAATATATATCTGTTTATTATATACCTGTTGGGTATATAATAAGGATATAGATTGTATGTGGTGATCATATGTTCCAAATAACAAATCAGAATCAATAGATGGAGTGACAATATCTTTATGGGGACATGAGACTATAATATTAAAAGAAAAGCAGAACTCCTCCATAAGGTAAGGCACAAAGATATAATAAAATATGGTCCTTATTCTCAGTGAGCTTAGAGTCTAGATGAAAAAGAAAAGAGTGAATTCATTATAATAGTGGTCTTGCATTAGTAGATTAAAGTCCACAATCTAAATGCTTTATTTAGAAATAGTGTATCCAAGTTAAAGATCAGTTACCAAGGACCATTCAGACCTTTTAAGCTTTTTTAAAAAGCTTTTTTAATAAACCATTTTAGTGAAGTATAATAGGCATACAATAAAATAAACAAACTGCAAATATAGGTTGATAAATTTTGGCAGAAAGATATCCCCACAAAACTACTATTCCTATCAAGAAATAGAGCTTTTCCATCAACCCAGAAACTCTCCTTGGGCCTCTCTAACTCACGAATACCTTCTTCAAGTACTCATTGTCCTGATGTCTACTTCAACTGAGAGCGGGGTTTTCTTTCTCTCTTTTTTTAAATTTTATATTCATTAAAACCTAGGTTATTTATTACTTTGGGTCTGGATTTTCTTTCCTCAATATTATGTTTGTAAATTCATCTATATTCTTGCAGTTTTGCTTATAACAATAACTTCAATAGCTTGCCATGTTGGGTTCTGTTTTATGGCTTTTGCCCAAATTAATCCACTTTACTGTTAGTATCAATATTGGGGGTGTTTACAGCATTAGGTTGTTGTGTACCAATAGTTCATTCACTTTTTTGTTGTTGTTGTTGTTTTGCGGTACTGGGGATTGAACCCAAGGGCATTCTACCTCCAAGCTACATCCCCAGCCCTATTTTTTTATTCTTTATGTTGAAACAGGGTCTCGCTAAGTTGTGGAAGGCCTCACTAAGTAGCTGAAGCTGGCTGCAAACCCGGATCCTCCTGTCTCGGCTTCCCAAGTACCGGGATTACAAGCACACGCCACCATGCCCGGCTAGTTCATTCATTTTTATAACTGAGTGGTATCTCATTATATGGATATATCACAATTTGCTTATCCATTTATCCATTGGTGGACATTTTGGGGTTATTGTAAATAAAACTGCTATAAATATTCACATACATATATGTGTGGACATATGTTTTCATTTCTCTTGGCTAAGTACCTATGAGTAGAATAAATGGGATGCATGATAGATGTATATTTAACTTCCTAAAATTCTGCTAAACTCTTCTCCACACTGGACCATATTACATTCCTACTAGGAGTGCAGGAAGTTGTGTTTACACAACCTTGCCTATAGTTGCTATAGACGACTGCTTTTGGATTTTGGTTTAAAATGTTAGCCATTCTAGTTAGTGTGTACTGGTATCTTCTTATGATTTTAATTTTCATCCTGGCAATGAAGATTTTTGAACAACTTTTCATTTGCTTATTTTCCATCCACATATTCACTTTCTTTAGAAAAATACTCAGTTTTTCATTAAATTGTTTGTCTTGTTATTGAGTTGTAAGAGTTATTTATACAGACTAGATACGATATGTCTGTGGTTGAACGTATGATTGGTAAACATTTTCAATTTTTTCTTTCTTTTTCATTTTTGGAAAATTATTGTTGGTACCATAAGAAAATACAATTGATTTTTATATAATGGGTTTTTTCAACAATATGTATAAGAAAATATTTTATGTTAATTCAAATAGTATTTCCATAAAATCTTTTTGAATTTTTAATTTACTTCATAACACCTATGAAGTATAACAATCCACGTCTTTCTTCTAGTCATTACATCTTTTATTTATTTTTCTTTTCTTATAGCATGGGTTAAAAATTCCTGGAATCATGTTGAATAGAAGCTGTAATAGTTGGCATAAATTACTTGTATTTTCATATTTCTGATATCTGACCCTAAGTATGATATTGGCTATGTTATTTGTCATAATCTATTCTGCATCGTTTTAAGGAAGATTCTTCCAATTTCTAGTTTAATAAGAGATGATGATGAATGCATGTTCAACTTCGTCAAATGCTTTTTCTGTTTATATTAAGATGATCATATAACTACAAAAGGACACAACAGACTTATGGAGATGATGTACTCTTCCATATCTTGCTTGTTATAATGTTTATATGATTGTATTTGTCAAAATGCATAGCATTATACACTATACAAGGTAAATTTTACACCCATTGCAGTGGTACATGCCTGCAATTCCAGTACTTGGAAGGCTGAGACAAGAGGATCACGGGTTCAAGGACAGCCTCAGCAACTTAGTGAAACCCTCAGAAACTTAATGAGAGCCTGTCACAATAAGATAAACAACAACAGGGGTGTAGCTCAGATGAAGAATGCCTTTGAGTTCAATCCCCAGTACTAGAAAAAAAAGGTAAATTTCACTGCGAATAAATATATATATTGTGTGTGTGCATGTGCGTGTTCCTGGAGATTGAATCCAGGGGCATTCTACCTCTGAGCTACACCCCAACCCTTTTTATTTTGAAATAGGGTCTTACTATGTTGCATAGGCTGGCTTCAAACCTGCAATCATATCTCAGCCAACCGAATACTGGGATCACAGGTATGCGCCACCATGCTGGGCTTATATCTTAATAAAAAATAAATGAGTGCAAAAAGTGCCCTAAGGTCAACAATGAATATTTTTCCACTTTGAAAAAAGGAACTGCATATAACCAAAGATTTCCCAAACTTTGCAAGCCTGTGGGGCTGACAAGGACATGTTGTTGGTAATGGCGCACATTTCAGTGGCTCTTCCCGTGTACTGCTTACATCTCAGCTCCAGCAAAGTCAGTGACCTCTTGAGAACACTGCTTCTCTGAGGCACTGGAGCAGCCTTGCAGCTCCAACAATGGAGACTTTGGAGTAGAGTTGCCAAATTTTGCAAATAAAAATAAAGGATTCCAAATCTGAATTTCAGATAAACCACACCTAACTGACCTGTTGTCTGGCAGCCTACTTCATGATGCAATAGTTACGGAGGCCAGTGTTGGGGCCAGGAATGGGCATCCTTGTGCGTTATCTTTGGATATGGGGCACTAAATTTTATGCCTCATTGGCTCATAGGGCTTTCAGGAAGGCAGCAGTTTCTATGCTGTCTCACCAGTCTGTCTCCTGGCATGAGGCACCATGCCCTTGTGGCCCCATTGGAGGGTCAGCTACCATGCTTTCTTTGTAATTTTTCTCCCTGAGAAGATGAAG
This sequence comes from Glis glis, assembly GCA_004027185.1. NCBI lineage: Eukaryota > Metazoa > Chordata > Mammalia > Rodentia > Gliridae > Glis > Glis glis. Next base: position 46,669 of record PVJS01000155.1, on the reverse strand, counting down.
ACTGCTACCAGGTTAAAATGATCCTCTGGTAAATTTTCTACTCTTTGGGAGTAGAAACATAGGACCAGACAACAAATGTATAGGTAAGGCTTTTACTGGAAGCCCCACACAGCCATGCTCATGCTCAGGGTGTAAAGACACCCTGTTTACTCCTTAGCTGTAGTATTTATTTTTATGATTGGTCCCTCTGTGAAGCCTGCAGAGGGTTAACTTTGCAAAGGGCCTTCTGGCCAAAGCCATTCAATGTTGACTCCGTCTTCTTGTAGGAAAATTTCCAGTGGCTCAGGCAGTCAACCATGGTGGAAGCTGAGAAAATGAGAAGGGGCTTTCAGAGAGCTTATCAAACTGAGACCAAATACAAGCTGAGCATTAAAGATAGGACAGACTTCAGGTCTCTCCAGGGTGACAGGCCAGGGTCTGCTTGTGTTGCTATCATCTTTACTTCTTGACTTTGCTAATGTTTTCTGCTGGGCCAACTTGACACATGGAAGACTCCTCCATTCTAGAGCTCTGAACTCAACAAATATCTGAGAGAGGTTGTATTTACCTAAAGCTCACATACCTTCCACTCATGGAGGTACCTTTCCTTACATGGACCATGATTATAGTTGGCAGTATCTGACATAATTGTGGCCAACTATATTTCCCTGCCCAGATTTCACATGCTTTCTGTGACCAAGTAATTTCTTGGAATACAGTCACCAGAGCTCCAGTTCCACGGCTGTGCCCACTTTGAGCCCATATATCATTTTTCCTAATCTATCTCCACCAAGGAAGTCTACTCTGTAACAAGCTGGTTGGTTGTGTATCCTTCCAGCTCAGACTTCAAAGATCTAAAGCTTTTCACAGCACTTAGAGTTTGCAGAATGCTTTTCAACACATTACCTCTTTAATCCTCGCCACCCTGCCAGATGAGAAGCGTTAGGTGCATTTTGCAAATTGGGACTTTGAGGTTTAAAGAGGTTAAGGAGCTTGCTCAAGTTCATTCATTGTCAGAGTTGGAACTCAAATCTTGGCCACAAATAGAGGCTGAAAAGTAGGGATCAACCCCTATATTTTGCTTGGCATCTCCTTCCTTCCTTCCTTCCTTCCTTCCTTCCTTCCTTCCTTTGTTCCTTCCTTCCTTCTTTCCTTCCTTCCTTCCTTCCTTTGTTCCTTCCTTCTTTCCTTCCTTCCTTCCTTCCTTCCTTCCTTCCTTCCTTCCTTCCTGTATGTGTGTTTGTGGTACTGAGAATTGAACCCAGGGGCATTTAAGTCAGCATTTTAAGATTTAGAGAAGTCATGGAGAATTCTGTATTTCTCCTTTCTTTTAAAAAAGAAGATCTGCTGACGTCAGGCTTATATTCCTGCTAGTTAGTAATTAACTGGAGCTAAACCAAGGCTATCCCCTTTAACAGAGCACATAGGTTCCCATCTACCACTGTGCCCATCAATTATCATGGTATCCTTGACACTGAGATTAGGCGTCAGCTGCCATTTATTATGATGTTCAGGAGGCTTACAGTAAAATAAATATTACAAGAAAGAAATATTTCCTGATACTCATGACTCTATTGAAATCAGGAAAATAATGATGCAGCTGGAGGGAAACTCATGCTTCCAGGAAAGCAGAGAGAACTATTGCTTTCTCTAGGTGAAGCCTACACAGGTGTAATATGAAAACAAAGTGTTGTTTTTTGAAATAACACGCCCAGTTAGCTTCACATGTCTCAGGAGTCTGCCCAGCTTCTGTGAACACCTGAGCTTAGAGTCTTCGCACCACCCCAGGCTGGCTTCTGAGATGTTGCAAGAGGCCCAGACTAGTCTCCCGGCTATCTCCACTTCAGACAGTTACACAGTGACTTTACATACATTATACCTGTTAGGGTTTGGACCTGGAATGTTTCCCAAGGACTCATGTGTTGAAGGCTTGGTCCCAATGCAGCAGCATTCAGAGGTGGGACTTTTAGGAAGTGAGTGGATCATGAGGGATTTAACCTTGTCAATGGACTAATTCATTGTTACTACTGGGAGGTGGAAAACTGTAGAAGTAGGAGGAGGTGTCTGATTGAAGGAAGTGGATGCTTGGGGCATGCCTTGGGGACTATATCTGTCCCCAACTCCTTCTCTATTCTCTTTCTCTCCATGTCTTTCTCTCTCTCTCTCCCTCTCTCTCTTTCTGTCTCTGTCTCTGTCTCTGTCTCTGTCTCTCTCTCTCTTTCTCTCTCTCTCCTTCCTAGCTGCCATGAGGTAAGTGGTTGTCCTCTGCCATGCCATTCCACTATGATGTGCTACCTCACCAACAGGGCCAAGAGACCATGGACTGAAACCTCTGAAACCATGAACCAAAATAAAACTCTCTTCCTATTGGTTGATTTTCTCAGGTATTTTGTCACAGCAGCAAAAAGCTGACTAAGACAAACACAATACCTTGCTCACAATCATCAGTAGATCCTCATCACTTCAGGATAAGTCCAAGCTCTTTGACCTGGCATTAACAATCACAGGCCAACACATTTCTCTTTAGATTCCTGTTAGCCACAGGCTCTCAATTTGGCTGCAATTCAGTTGAATTCTGTTGGCTTCAATGCATGTTTACTCCATGTGTGCTGAATAGCAAGCAATGTGCTTGGCCCAATAGGAGGGAAGGAGAGTGAGAATGGACTGTTCCTCAGAGTCCTCCAACTCCACAAATAAAGATAAATCTCATACTCAAAGAACTCTACCGAAGGAGGAGAGAGTGCCGAGCATTGAAGAAAGATGTCTTTAGGGTTCCAAGGAGATAGATATTAACTTTTAACTGGCCTTCAATCTTCTGTTATTCCCTTCTGCGACCCTGATGACACCTGTCACATCATTTCAGTCATGCAAAGCCTTATGTGTTCAGCCTCCACACACGTCTATGCTGTTCCTCCTGTCAGAACTGCCCTGTCAAGCAGCCATTTGTCTTTCTGTTATTATTCTGGTCTTTGACCTCTTTAGCCTTCCCTGATATCCACCCGCCCTGATGTCCACTCCTAGCTCCTCCCAGGACAATGAGGGGCACACACTGGCCTGGATTCTGAAGTGACTCTTGGTGGCAGGCGCCAGGATTTCCTTCTTCAACTCACATAGAAGTTGCTAGAGGGCAGTGAACACATCATATGTGTTTTGGCCTCTCCAATATTGAAAACAGACTATGAACCCAATAAAAATATGTCAGCTTACAAATTACACTCACGACAAATCTCCATAGACAAAAACAGCTTCGATGCTGATTGAGACAGCATTTTTTCCAGGGTTTTCTCTCGGGCCAAACAGATGTAACAGCTCACCAAGCTATTCTAAAAATAAACCTCCAACCTTGGTAACCACATATGGCGTGCGTCCTCCGTGGGCCTCCTTTCATCTGCTTGGATAACCAAAATGCTATAGGTGCAGAATTACAGCTATTTCTGTGACTTACTCTGTCTAAATGCCACATTTTATTCTGCAGTAGGCAAAACTAGATGGGCAGTTTCCTTCTCTTTTTTTTCCCCTTCTTTGACCAAGGATGCACTTGAGCTCTAAAACTCTAAGCCAACTTGAAAGGTGACTGTTGTGTGGTGGTAGGTATCATGTGTGTGGAATGGCAGTACACACACCCAGTGACAGAAAGCATTAGGACAAGACAATCTACACTCCCACAAATGTCCTTCCTGGATAGCTCTCACCACAGGATTTTCTCCCATGAGGGTCAATCTTATGCTAAAAAGAAAAGGATGCTGCACAGGACTGATTTCAAGGTACATGGTCACATAGGATCCTATGGGAAAGGATGTGAGGAGACAAAAATATAGAGGAGTAAAGAACTATCCTTCCCCAAAGCTGCTGGGATAAAGAATCGGATGACCCATGCAGACAGGAGCTGTAGTGCAATGAGCTGAGGTTGGGGGTTAGGATAGAGATTCAGGGACTCGGAAGAAGGCCAGAAAGACCCTGATAGTTGCCCAGTTTGGGAGTTGATATAACCATGAATCTTAGATTGAGGGCAATCTCTTTTCCCCCATTTATAAGATGATTAATGTTGGACAGAGCATTCTTTGAACTTAGGAATAGAAGAGACTTGATTGTGGTGGAGGTGGCTGCTACAGTCTGAATGCTTTTGTTCCCACCAGATTCATATGTGCAAATCCTACTGCCCAAGGTAACAAGAGTGTTAAGAGACGAGGTCCTTGAGAGATGTCTAGATAATGAAGGTGAAGACCTCATGAATGGGTTTAATGCCCTTATACAAGACGTCCTTGGGAACTTGTTCGGCCCTTCTGCCTCATGAGCTCATCTAAGAACCAGGGAACGAGCCCTTGCCAGACACCAAATCTGCTGGCACTTTCATCTAGGACTTCCCAGACCCCAGAACTGTGAGAAATAAATCTCTGGTAGTTATCAGCCACCGGGTCTCTGGTATTTTCTTATAGCAGCTTGAATGGACCAAGATGACAGCAAAAATAGTCTGAGTCATGTTATGTTGTGTTGGATTCTCTTCATGGTGTAGTCTCTTGCCATTGGTGGGACCTCATGCTCATCTCTGGATAATGAAATATGAACACTTCCAGGTCGAGGCAGCACAAAGCCCTTGTGCAGTTCTCTAGTCACCCTCTTTCCCTGCCCATGCAACCAGGAAGGCTCCCAGGTGCTGTAGCGACAACATGGTAGAGCTCCTGCCAGCTCCTGTCTGGCTGTGTGGAGTGGAGCCCTCCCAGCTAGCTTAAGATGTAGATGTGCCAAGGGTAACAAAAAGACTTAGGTTGTGTTAAGCCACTGGGAATCTGGGAATGCACATTACTTCAGCAAAATCTAGTCTCTCTAGACAGCTATAGTGAGGAAGCAGTGGTGGCCACGAGGACAGGTGGTCAGGTTTTCAATAGACACCACTCCAGGGATGGCATGGGGGAGAAAAGGAGAAGGAAAATAATCGCTTTCACTTCCAAAAGGGGAGGTTCTTCACTGATTCATCCCCTCCATCATTCACTTATTCTCCAGTTCAGTTAAACCTGTGTTTACTGAGGATCTACTGTCTGTCTGCAGTAGGTCCAGGTATACACAGGTGAATACAGAGGCCATGTGCCCACCCTAACCAGTTCACAGTCTGGCCAAGCAGGGTGGGTGTGGAGGGAAGGAAATCAGGGAGGGAGGTTCTGTGAAGACCTCTGAGCGTGGTGGTGCTCTCGGGGAGTGCTGCAGACACCCAGCGCTGCTTCAGTGCATCAGGCAAAACCGCCTCTCTGATGTGGCCCCATGAATAGGATTTGATCAAGAAAATGGGGAAGGAAAAGATACTCCAGTCAGAAGAAAGAACATATAAGTGCCAAGTTGGGTGGTTTCCTGGGAGAGGAGAGCAGAGCTCAGATCACAGTGAGCTAAGGAGTTGAATCTTGGACCTATCTTTCCTGCCATGGGGAGCTGTGGAAGGACTTAACGAAGTTATACTGGGACACTTGTCAGGTGCCAGGTAGGGTGATCAAATATAAAAATGATGGTAACCAAGGACATAGAAAAGCAAGAATATTCCTTTCCATTCTTTTTTTTTTTTTTGGAAGCACTGGGGATTGAACCCAGGGCATTCTACCTCCAAGCTACACCCCCAGCCCTATTTTTT